>ML333786.1:0-74355 GCA_005239505.1 Nicotiana paniculata
CTACGAAAGAATCTCATGAAGAAATCCACGATTTAATAAATTATGAGATTCATGAAGAAACCACTGAGCTCGAGACTCAAGATAATAAGGAACTACCAATAAATACAATCGATATTGAGACAAATTTGAATCGAGTCGATATAGTGTGGATTATGTCTTTGCACATAATGTTGCATCTAGCATTATGCAAGATAATGAGGATCTTGAATCTCAATCTGTTGGAGAATGTCGACAAAGACATGATTGGCCAAAATGGCAAGAAGCAATCCAATCAGAGTTGAATTCACTTGCGAAACGTGAAATTTTTGGGCTTGTAGTCCAAACACCTAATGGTGTTAAGCCTGTTGGCTATAAATGGGTCTTCGTACGCAAGAGGAATGAGAAAAATGAGGTACAAAGATACAAGGCACGCCTTGTTGCACAAGGATTTTCACAAAGGCCTGGTGTCGATTATGAAGAGACATATTCACCCGTCATGGATGTTATAGCATTCCGTTATCTCATTAGTTTTGTTGTCCATGAAAATATTGACATGCATTTAATGGATGTGGTTACCGCCTACCTTTATGGCTCACTTGATAATGAGATATACATAAAAATTCCCGAGGGATTTAAAATGCCTAATGCACATAATTCAAAGTCCCGGGAAATATTTTCAATCAAATTGCAAAGATCTTTGTATGGTCCAAACCAATCAGGACGTATGTGGTATAATCGTCTTAGTGAATACTTATTAAAGGAAGGTTATATAAATGATGCCACTTGTCCATGTGTTCTTATAAAGAAAACAACATCGGAATTTGTTGTAATTGCCGTATATATTGATGACATAAACCTTATTGGACCTCCTATAGAGATCCAAAAGGCAATTGATTATTTAAAGAAAGAATTCGAGATGAAAGATCTCGGAAAGACAAAATTATGTCTTGGTTTGCAAATTGAACATTTGGAAAACGGGATTTTTGTGCATCAATCTACCTACATAGAAAAGGTAATGAAACGGTTTTACATGGATGAAGCACATCCATTAAGTACTCTGATGGTTGTTCGATCACTTGATGTGAATAAGGATCCATTCCGACCTCGAGAANGATCGTGGCTACTTCATCTAGTCATGCAGAGATAATTGTTATTCATGAAGCAAGTCGAGAATGTATGTGGTTGAGGTCTATAATGCATCTTATTCGAGACAAGTGTGGTTTGAAGTGTGACAAACTACCCACGATTTTTTATGAAGACAATGCAACATGCATAGCACAATTAAAGGGAGGATTCATAAAAGGAGATAGGACAAAGCATATTTCACCAAAGTTATTTTTCACACATGATCTTCAAAAGAATGGTGATATCAATGTGCAACAGATTTATTCAATTGATAATATGGGTGATCTGTTCACAAAATCTCTGCCAACGTCAACCTTCAAGAAGCTAGTATACAAGATCGGGATGTGAAGGCTCAAGGATGTGAATTGATGCTCTCATCAGGGGGAGTTAATGCGCGTTGCACTCTTTTTCCCTTACAAGGTTTTGTCCCACTAGGTTTTCCTTGCAAGGTTTTTAACGAGGCAACCAAAAAGCACATTTCTAAACATGTGTATTCTTTTCCCTTTTCTAGAATTTTTTTCCCACTGGGTTTTATTTTATTTAAGGTTTTAACGAGGCACATTATTTGTTGAATAGACATTTAAGGGGGAGTGTTATAACTAGAACTCTATTTAGAGTGAATGTCTATCTTTTAGAGGGTTCTACTTTTTGGCTAAGTCATTTCGCCCCTATAAATAGAGGGGTCTTACCCCATCGTAAATCATCCCAAAATTCAATAAGAATTTTCTCTCTCTCTTTCTCTGCAGTATTGTTCTTGTTCTTTTATTGTTTCATAACATATATATATATATATAATTGTGCAGGCTGATGAGGCCGCCATGAACATCTACTAATATACAAAACATGCGGGACTCGTCTACAAGCCTCTAGAGATAATTGAATTGTACCATGGTCGGGACAGGGCCTCGACCTACCCATCAAACCTGTATATATAAAATTGACTCAAGGTCTAGACCTAGTAAATCTGAGGGAGTGGAGCTTACCAACCAAATTGATGTTTGACTATGTCGTCTGGGAAGGTCTATCCAGCTGACTATCAGGTCCTGCATGCATTAAATGCAGCATCCCCCGCAAAAGGGACGTAAGTACGAAATAATGTACCGTAAGGCAACAGAATAACTGAAAGTTGAAACTGGACTGATAATATAATAACTGAAAGTAACTGGGAGTCAAAGATGATTTGAAGATACGCGTACCTGTTTATACTGGCTCGTCAATATAGTAAATAAAATAGATGCCTGGTCATATAATGCTCGGTACATATAACTGCTCTGCCGTAGTAGGCTCGCTCATAGGCGCTCGACCATACTAGGCTCTTTATTTCAGTCATTCTACGCTCGCTTATAGGCGCTCGACCACAGTAGGCTCTGCATATAACTTACCATCTGATCTGAGGTTGCCCAACAGGGGCCTGCCCACCAATTATAGCTCGGTGGTGATGAAAATATTCTAATACTGTATATATATAGACTCTTCGCTCTCTTGGCTGAAAGAAGACAATGCTTAACTAAATAGAAAGTCCCAATAAGGGAGAATACTACAACTTATGAGACTAGGCTAATATAAATAAATTCAGGAATACGAACATCTCTTTATGTCTCGTTATCAAACACATGTAGGTACGAGATCATGCCAAAACGAAGGAAAGGTTTAGCCTTAACATACCTTAACCTCGTTTAGCCCTTAATAGCTTCCAAGCAACTCTTCAAACAACTCAACTCAGTTTACCATAGCATAAGGAGATTCAAAATCGGTGCTGAGTAAAGACTAAGTCCGTAACTTAAGCTATTAGCTCGTTTATGTAAATTTGGGTAGCGTCTCCCTTGTAACAAAGGCCTTTCCCCATACTAGGAGCGACAGACGGTCGAGTCGGGTCGGTTATGGTTCGGGTCAAAAATATATAATGAAAAAATAGATAAATTATCTGACCCGACTCATATTTAATACGGATAGAAAACATGTTAACCGGCAGATAATATGGGGGTAACCATATTATCCATGCCCTCTTGCATATGATCACTTTTGGGAGAATTCTTAGTCTCCCTAACTCGAGGAACCTTCAATTTGAAGCTTTACAAATGTAAAAGTTAGACTCTTTGGTTATCCATCGGTTACCTACTGGTTATCCATTATATGGTTATTATCCATGTTTGACCCGTTTTAAAAAGTTCATTATCCAACCCAATGTTTAGTAGATAATATGGGTGATTAAATGTTTTCTTTTAACCATTTTTCCACTCCTACCATACCATATAACAACAACCCAACAACACCAATCATTCTACATAACAACAAGTGCACAACAGTCACACACAAAATTGATATTTAACTCGATGAGCGCAAGCTTGGATTGGAACCAAACCCCAACTCTTTTTCCCATCTCACCCGTACTTGCAGAACCATCAATAGGTCGAACATATAAAAACATATATTGGCATGACATTCCAACCTTATATCCATCATAAAAGTAACATCAAACAACCCCACAAAATAAAACAACGCATGAACAACTCTAGGTAATGTGTGGTTGCTTCTTCTCCTATTTACAATATCATCAACATACTCAACATATTGATAACCATAACAACAATAAGAACATTATAACAAAGCTGTTCCCCACAAATTCCAGCCATATGAAGTCATATACACAACTCCAAAATAGTCCAATAAGAGACAATAATTTCTTATACAACTTCAAGTTTTATCTTGTAATTCTTCATCCAAATAAATTAACCAACACATATATAAGATTAATCCCAAGAAATAGGGTGTTATACATACCTTAAATAATCTGGAAAAAATCCGAACCAAAGCTTCCCTTATCTTACAAGCACCCTTAATCACATCACAACACCATAAAGACTCTCTTCTTCACTTAGGCTAACTTTTGAGGTTAGGTTTAGGTAAAACACCCTTTGATTCGACTTGGAACCATTGAGACTGTTAGAGGCGTTGAGAGAGTTTGGGAACTGTTTTTGGTCGAAAATGACAAAAGATAAGCCGTCCAAGCCCTTTAAAACCTTCAACGGTCGTCCACCGCCTAAGTAG
This sequence comes from Nicotiana paniculata, assembly GCA_005239505.1. Lineage (NCBI taxonomy): Eukaryota > Viridiplantae > Streptophyta > Magnoliopsida > Solanales > Solanaceae > Nicotiana > Nicotiana paniculata. Next base: position 4,153 of record ML333786.1, read on the forward strand.
GTCCCATTGAGAGCTGCTTGCGCGGTCTTGCGAAAATGTGAATATCTCTATACTCTGACGTCGTATCAATGAACGGTTTAATGCGTTAGAAGCTAGACTCGTAGATATTCAATTTGGTAGGTAGATCATTCCATAGTTCTAAGTATATTGGGAGAAAATCTCAGCTACAATTGACCTAAGTTTCAACACATTTATAAATGCAACTTGTGATGACCTTTCCAACTTTTGTTCCACAACTCGCTTGACTTCAAAACATAACACACGACTACCATACGACTAAAATAACTCATAACATAATCTCCTTATAATGTTAAGCACCCTAGTTTCATCCCAAAAATACATGTTATAACATTCCTAACTTGTCGACTTTCGACGAAACTTATTTTCTTCAATTCGTTTAGCTTCTAAGCCTTCAAACCCTCTTGGTACTTGGTATTCATGATCTTAAATATTTGTAACCTCCCCATTAACATGATTAACTAACTTTGTAAACTTTTCAAAGATGATTTCATTTATGAGCTTAAATCAATTGACTTACGACGTACTCTTGCGTACGAAAACATGGGGTGTAATACTAAATTTATCGGGATGAATTTATTCCGTCAATTACACATAGTATAAACTCAGTCCCAAACTTAATCCTGGATATCCCATCTTATCTTACCTTATCCCATCAAACTTGGTATTATTTTATCCCACATTTAAGATGAGATAAATTAGTTTAAAATTATAATTTTAACACTATAATCCCGAGATAATTTAGTCCACTCTGGTCATTTACATAGTTACAACTGGAAATAAGACTTCAAACTTAAAATCAACCGCACACTAAAGTCTACACTACTATAAGTTACAGAGTAAGGGGTCGTTTGGTATGAGGTATAAGAATGTATAATACTGGTATAATAATTTAATACCGTCTTAATACTTCGTTTGATTAACAAATCAGGTATAACTTATCCCAAGATTAAAATTAACACCGGGATAACTTATACCTTATAGAGGGTGAGGTAATTAGCATCGGTATAACTTATATATTCTTCTTACAAATTATGTAATTGTCATATTTAATACAACATACTAAACAATAAATAAAATACTATCCTACCATAACTAATCCCTAACTTATACCGGGCTAAGCCATATTCAAATCAAAGCACCCGCATTTTGAACATTGTTGTTCGGTGAGAAATAGATTTTTGTGAAAGGCAAAACGAGCCACGTTTCACAATATTCCCTATTTATACTGTTCGTCCCCTCTTGATTCTCAAAAGGCAAAAAGTAGAATTCCAACTTCTTAATTTATTTCTTATCATCCAAAAGCATGGCTTTCTCCTCCTTCACTGCTCAAACAGCTTCACCTCTATCCTCCAAACATTGCTGCCGCCTCTCATCCTCCAACGCCTCCTCCACCTCTTACTTCCTTAAATTCCAAATACCCTTCAAATTCAACAAAATTACATCTTGCCCTTCTTCAATTTCCTGTGTCCTTACCAAACAGGAATCAATGGCGGCTCAAGAGGCTGCTGAACCGGCGGTTCCCCTGCGTCCCGATTCGTTTGGCCGGTTTGGTAAATTTGGCGGGAAATACGTACCTGAAACCCTAATGCACGCTCTTGACGAGCTCGAGACCGCCTTCAAATCGCTCGCTACCGACAAAGCTTTTCAGGTTCTCGCTGATTTTTTATATTTTGTATATATATATATATATAATTCCAGTTGCATAAAATTTTCGAATTGGTGGTTTGAATTCATTTTCCTTAAATTACAGTTATTTTGTGTTGAACTGATTGAATATTGATTGGTGATTTGATTTCATATCATTTGGTCACTTTTTGTAATTTATATTATATTTTGACCCTGCAATCTATCATAGGATATGCTAGACGAATTGATATTGAGATATAGCTGACAACAATTTTCAGGGATTAGTGCTGTATCGTTAGATCTTCTACATTTTTTCGAAGATAGGGCTACTTGACTAACTTGTGATAGGGGAAGAGTAGGCATATAACACAAGCAGCATTTCCCATGTATGTTTTGCAAAGAGGATGCTTTCAATCACACCAATGCCAAGGATTACCCTTGGTATCGGTATTGATAAGTGGCGCAATTGGTGCTGTATATTCCTCTTAAACTACTAGTTCAATTGAGTCATTAACCTTGATAAATGAAATTGGTAATGTAAAGTTTATGTCTTTCTACCTCTTTAATATATGGACCTAAGTAAGTCCGATATTCAACTAGCAAATGCATTTCCTTTTCTTGAAAAGTTCTGTAGCCCTGAACTGGTATATTATTTGATGAGCTCGAAATAGAAGTTCTTTTTGCTGTGGCAAGAAAGGCTTTTCATACGGTATTTATCAAATTACAGGAGTGACACCTTTGTTAGACTTTCAGTGCAATTACAGTCTTTCTTCTGAACAAGCAATTTTAGCTATGACTTTTTCTTTTTGTTAACACCTTTTTTCCCCCCATCCTATTTGTTGTGAAGGCTTGTGATATCCTACGTGAAGCGTCTAATCTTTTAATTGATTTATGCTGTTTCCAGAAAGAGCTAGATGGAATATTGAGAGATTATGTAGGCAGAGAGAGCCCTCTTTATTTTGCAGAGCGACTTACTGAGCACTACAAATCTCCAGATGGTGAAGGTCCACTGATCTACCTGAAAAGGGAAGATCTTAATCACACTGGAGCCCACAAAATCAATAATGCCGTCGCCCAAGCTTTGCTTGCCAAGCGCTTGGGCAAGAAACGCATCATTGCTGAGACAGGGGCAGGTCAGCATGGTGTTGCTACTGCTACTGTTTGTGCTCGCTTTGGTCTGGAATGTATTATCTACATGGGTGCTCAAGATATGGAGAGACAAGCACTTAATGTCTTCAGAATGCGGCTTCTTGGAGCAGAGGTTTGTTTCCTATATTATGAGTTATTTGATCTATTAGCTTATTACAAGATTATTGGAAAGTATGCAAAGAGTTTATTTCTTGACTTATCTGTTCCGTAGAATTCATCAGTGTGCCTTTCATTAGTTTGTCGTTTAAATTTTTTTGATAACTTCTGTATGCCCACTTAGATGCATGTTTAGTATATGTATACACACACAACCAAATTGAATGTCAACCTTTCCTTTTAGTCTGTCCTCAATGAATGTTCATTTTCTCATAACTTTTTTTTTCCGCCAAAACACTAAAAAAGATGGGGAGAAAAGGCTAGAAGGGATGATGTTCTTTCCTTTTTCTAAAACTGCTTTTCTTTTTAATGTTCTACTTTTGTAAGAGATGGAAGGCCCCGACATCTTCTTCCAACAGATATAGAACAATTCAATTTTCCAACTCTTCTAGTAATAATAAAATCAAAATTTTAACTTGGTAATATGGGAGTAAGTTTTCTCTTGCATCCCATACTTTGTTGGAGTTATGATGTGGTAAGTATAGTGTATAGTTTCAATGACCAAAAGTCTGAGTCCGTAATAGCATATCATGAGGGTATATGTATATAGATAGGGAGAGGGAATTACTTTTAAAATCCATGAATGAGCCAAATGAATTCAAATGCAAATGCAAAGAGGAAGTTTAACTGGAAATTGTGTCGTTCTGCAACACCTGTGGAAGCCATCACTCTTTTCTTGATTTGACCATCTAAAAGACCATCCTGGAGGAAGCTGACTCACTCATCTGGAAAGAACAGAACTACTGTTTATTCTTAGTCAGGTCATGTGACAAGTTGCTAAACAGTGGAACACACAACTACCTGCAGTGGCCTTGGAAGATATGGAAAAAAGTTGCATCCTTTATGTGGGTAGCAATCCATGAAGCTTGCCTCTCCCAGAATAATTTACAGAGAAGAGGGATATCCATGTGCAACAGGTGCTTTTCTGCAACAAGGGAAGAGGAGACCAACAACCATTTGTTCCTGCATTGTAATACAACAACACACTGTGCCTGTTCTACAGTTTTGGACCGCATTGGATAGTGCCACAGTCGATCAGATAGTTTTTGGATGGTTGGGGAAATTGCACCCTTCACAGGTCTCTTAAGAAGTGTTGGAGGACAATTCCAGCATGTGTCTGTTTGATACTAAGGAAAGAGAGGAACTTAAGGTGTTTTGAGGGCAGAACTATATCATTTCAGATCCCAAACTACAGATGTTTATGCTTGCTGGTGTCTTTTTGCAATCTACAGGATGTGATGAAAATTGCAAGATAGATTTTATTGACTCAATACAGGAGTAATTCTTATATAGGGGAGCCCCTTCTTTTTGTTTGTTGTATAGAGGGGCCTCTCATTTTGTAATGTCCAACACAAGCTTAGTGCTTGGCTGCTTTCGGTAATAAAATTTAACTTACTGATAAATGACCACCCCAAGTGGGCTAACTGTGACTCATCTAAAGCACATACTTACACACAGTATATCTGAAACATAATAAAATGGAAAAAAAGTAGTATTTTGATAGATAGTATACGTTTGGCTGCATTTTCTTCCTCTTTGCTACATGTCAAATTGCAATCTATGGCTTCTCTATTCAATAAGAATGATTGCACTCTCAAAGTGTATTGAACCAGCTTTTTATAATTTGATCATAAAGAGCTACTCTTGATTTCATTTTCCATACTTGTCATGCAGGTTAGAGGAGTCCACTCAGGGACCGCTACGCTCAAGGATGCCACTTCAGAGGCTATAAGGGATTGGGTTACAAATGTTGAAACAACTCATTACATACTTGGATCTGTTGCAGGACCACATCCGTACCCCATGATGGTAAGAGAGTTCCATGCAGTGATTGGTAAAGAAACAAGGAAGCAAGCATTGGAAAAATGGGGTGGGAAACCAGACGTGCTTGTTGCATGTGTTGGTGGAGGCTCAAATGCTATGGGACTGTTTCATGAGTTTGTTGATGATAAAGATGTGAGGTTGATTGGAGTAGAGGCTGCTGGTTTTGGTATAGACAGTGGAAAACATGCTGCAACTTTGACAAAGGGAGAGGTCGGAGTGCTCCATGGAGCTATGAGCTATCTGCTGCAAGATGAAGATGGGCAGATAGTTGAGCCCCATTCTATCAGTGCCGGGTAATAACTTCTTTTCTTTTGGGGTGATGGAAGTGCTTATTTTGTTAGAATGAAAGCTGGAAGAGGTTATTCTACAGCATATCTTTACATCTACTCACTGGTCAATTTTTATTTTTCTTTTCTTCTCCTCCTTATGGCTTGCTAGATTGGATTACCCTGGAGTTGGACCAGAGCACAGCTTTTTGAAAGATTTAGGACGAGCAGAGTATTACAGCATTACAGATGAGGAGGCTTTAGAAGGTGACTGTTGACTTCTACTTTTTCTTAATTCCGAGCTTGGTTTCTGCTTGGGTTCCCATTGAACTCACACCTTTTTAGTGTTTAGCTGAGGACTAAGACAAAAAGAATACAAATGGATTCTTGGTTTTAGCTTTTGTAATTGCATCAGCTGGTAAAATTGAAGTTTCACTAATTTTTCCTGCTGTGCCGATGATTGTTTGCAGCCTTCAAAAGATTATCTCGGTTAGAGGGCATTATTCCTGCCCTGGAAACATCTCATGCACTGGCTTACTTGGAGAAGTTGTGTCCAACTCTACCCAATGGAACTAAGGTGGTGCTCAACTGCAGTGGCAGAGGAGATAAGGATGTTCATACAGCTATTAAGTATTTGAAGGTTTAATTGAATCCCTTATGGATTTGTTGTACTATAGGAAATTGAGAGAAACAAGTTTGTTGTACTTGCCGTACTTTAGAAAAACTGAGTTAAACAAGTTTATTGTATGGCCAAATGCCACTCCGGTGAATAAAGATTTTTCTTGAAAAGTTTTTGTTTGAGTGCTGCTTGTTTTTAGGCCAAATACCTGTACTGCCCCTTAAACTTGGCTGCAGTTTTCATTTTGACACCTTAACTTAGCGCTTTTTCTATTGAACACTTTAACTCTATTTTGGTTTATACCATTTAAAGACAACACATGACCGGGCTGTAAAAACTTAAGCGCGTATTTTTAAACGCTTCCCACGTGGAATAACATACCAATAATAATCTGACACGTGTTTATTTATCCAGGTCGGAAAAAATCCTTTTTTTTACCTTAACCATATTTTACCTCGCCTCACTTAATCGATCTTTCACCCAAAATCCCCCTTTTTTTAGCCTAATAAACCCTAATGAATCACATTGAGACCGATTCCCGGTAGAATCTTCATCGATTTTGAGTTAGATTCAATTGTCCGTCAACAACTTGGTCGATTATATTACTAATACTGGTAATGTCGCGCCCCCTCTTTCCTCGCGGAGATCGGGTTTATGACATTCGGTTGAGACAACTCTTTTCTTTTGGGAAAGGTTTGTGTTTTTGAGAGTCGCCATCTAACGATTTTTAAAGGTGCGTTAGGACACCAAGGGGGTTTATTTACAACTACGTTGTTAAACGGAGATAGGGTAAGTGCTTGAAATTATCCTAAGGGGAAGGTGTTAGGCACCCCTCAGGATCCACAAGTGTGGTTCCCGGCCAAACAACTTTTGTGAATTTGTACAATTAGCAAATAAACAAATATGGCTCAAATAGTAGAGGATTTAGTCTAAGTACACATAGGTTTAGAAACAGTTAAAATTAAAGCTAGATTTTGAAAAGAATTACAATCTAAGCATGTTTATCGGAATAAAGGGGTTCTTAGGTTTGTTTATAATATGGATCACATCAATGCAATACTCGGTATGACACTCCTCGAAGAGGGGCTACACGTGGTATTAGCGCACCGGTCATCATATCCATATTCTACCCTTTCCCACCCCGTGAAGGTAATTAAAGCGTGTGTTGGTCACGAACTCTATTGCATGTTGTTACCCGTCCCTTCCTATCAGTCCCGGAGGAATTTAGGACTTCTATGCTATAAGGGAGGTGCTAGGCAGACCTCAGGTTTTAAAGGTAAAAATTACTAAGGCGACACATAATAAAACATATAGGACTTCAATTAAGGGGAGCATGGAAAGCAAATAAAAGGCTCACGTATACCTCCACACATAGTACACATAAACAACATGACTCATACACACTTAAGGTCCAGATTCAGGTTCAGATCCTAAGCATGGTATCTAAGTGATAACACAAAGACAAATTTTTGCATAACTCAGAGAGGAATTCTTAATCAGGCTTGCCTACTGGTTTTAAACATGCTGACATTTGAACACTAATCACAAAGGACAATTCTGAGTTTATTCCTTTATGGCTGATTACCTAAGACCTGCCTACGCGTGTAGCAGTTATGAGACAATTTCAGGTTGTTATACCTAATAACATGCAATTTTAAGTGTTGCAAATATTCAGAGACTAATTACCAGTTTGTTAGAACATGAGGACTATTTTATACATATTTATTTAGACTAAGTGTAGTTAAATGAGTACGATCCTATAACATGATGTCTAATACAGAATGATGCATGTGCAGTTGCTAAAACATGATCTCTAAATGCACATAGAATCACAACATTATGCACAATTTCAGGAATAACATAGGTGACAGTTTTTAATGTTGTTTACCTAGAACAGGATCTCTAAGTATATAGCATGATTGCATATTTGTTAACACAATTGTTCTAAGGCATGATCTAGACTATATTTTTTCGGAATGCATGGACAGAATCAAATGGTAACAGTTTTTGTTGTTATTACTGATCATATGAACAGGATTTCTAAGTGAAGGTAATGAGCGATGATATGCTGAAAGAAAAGCAGATGTATGAACCTAAGTGACATGGTATCTAAATGCATGGCATACTTGATTCCTAGACATGGTTACTAGTGCGCATATAAAAAATAAACCTAGAAAAATATGATATCCACCCATACTTATACTATAACATGTATATCCCCACCCATTTCCACTATCCAACCCCAGAGTCATTTTTACAAATTATTACAAACCTCTGAATATGAATTACATAAGGAAAAGAAGAAGTTGATTATAGGGAGCCTTCCATTGTAGGCCCAAGTTTCCAGATCCTCAAATGCTATTGGTTCACAACCTTTTCATAATCCGGGTGTGTCAAAGTTCTCTAAGGACCTCAAGGGATCCCGGGCAGTGCTCACACCCAGATTTCATAGCCAAAGCTAGAGTAAGTACAGTGTGGAATGGCCAACCTTTGTGTATCAAAGTTCAGAGGGAACTCAAGGGTCCCAAGGCAATGCTCACACAGAGGGGGCAGAACTGAGTAGAGTGAGAGTGCTCGACATAGTTTGAAAACTTTGGATAAGAAAACAGTTTTGAAAAAAAAGACTTAATAGAAATATAACAAAAGTTTAACTGGTGAAAACAATTTGAAAGAACATGAACACCAATCTCAGAACCAAGTCAAAGTCAGCATCACACAAAGGACCCAGAATGATCCAACAACCACAACAGGGGAAAGAGGGTTTGAGGGACACATAGGTGCAGAGTACTGAACATGTAACAAGTAGGAGCATGCATAAACAATCAGAGATCCTAAGGGTTCAAAGGATCAGCATGGTATAGGATGGAACTAACATGGCAGTACCAACCAGTTTAAGACAGTAGGATTTACCCTAATCAAACTAATGTACCAAACATAGGCATGAATATTCACATAGAACATGTATCAAGTACATAAAGACATGCTAGATGGAATCCAAGATCCTAGTTACATGTTGAACAACGGAATAGTAAATAAAAGCAAATTAGAAACACAATGAACTGCAGCAGTAATAGAAACATGTTGGTTTGAGAACTGAAATATGAGTTAGAACATACCAGTGAAATGAAGAAAGCAGTAACACAAAGCAGTAGATAGGAGATGCATAGTAGTTAGCCTTGGCTTGCAGCCGGTTAACTTAGAGTAGTAGCAAATAGAAGAGAGAGTAGAGAGAGTAGCAAGTTTTAGTTGTGTGTGTGTGTGAGAGAGAGAGTTTAACGGTGTTGTTCGTGTCTCTGTTAATGAAGAGTAGAGAGTATATATAGTTTGAAAGCAGGTAGCAAATAAGGTGAAGTCTGTAGTTAAGCAATAAATAAAGGAATCAAGATTAATCATAAGAGAATCAAAGCCAGTAATTCCTTCAATTAAGGGGCCAATTTCAAACGGTAATGTACATGTGACAAATACGGAAAGATACCACGTGGCTGACATATAACACATAAGGAAATATTTTAAACTAATATAAGTATAGGGCAGGTAATTAGGCTAGGTACATAACATATTAATTAAGGAATGTCATAAGAATCAACATAATCAACTACGAAAAATAAGGCAGGGAATGATGGAAATCAACAAGAAACCCTCGAGTGAGGTTCAAATCTCAGGATATTAGCACCAATTAGGGAAAGTATCACGTATGATTGGAATACCACACATGGAAATAATTTTAGCATATAGAACAAGTAATTAGTCTAGGTTCAGAAAATCTAATTAAGGAAAGGTCTATAAGAATCGATTAACAGTAGAATCAATCAAATAAGGCAAGTGAATAACTCATGGGTCAAAATCAGTAATGTACTACCATAGGAGATCAATGAAGGACACTAATCCCAGGGAATCGGGGACTCGAATAAGGACAACATCAGCTAAAAGAAGTCAACACGAATTAAATAGATAATGGTCAAGAAATCTGAAACCCTAGTAATCACGGTAGAGTAAAATCATACGAAATTAGGGATTCACATGAATTACAAAGTAAACATTGATGTAAGCGGGAAAAGAAAGAAATCAGAGACATAGATGAACACCATAGGGTAAATTTTCAGAGAATCATAAAGCTCATGAGACGCAAGCACATATGCAAACATATTATCAGAGACAAAATCAGGAACTCAAGGTTTAGGACTAAAGATTAGGGTTTTAACACAACAACTCAGATAAAGAGAGAGACTTAAATAAATCGCTAAAACACATTAGAAATCCTAGGATAACACTGAAAAATCATAGGAAAACCGTTTTAAAAAAGGGTTATGAAATCCTAGTTTGAAGATGAAGAATCGTTTTAGGAAAATAGAACATCTTTAAGGAAAACCTCAAAATAACCCGTAATATGCCAAGATCTATTATGGATCTAAATAAACCAAGTGATAGTAGTTAGGGTTTCATGGAGACAACCCAAAGAGAAGAAAAATCGACTAAAAAACCACAGGTTCTGGCCAAAAAATGAAGAGATCTTACTCAGACGCCCGTAGATGGCCGAAAAACAGCATGAAAGGCCATGGGTGGGAGTTGAACCGCTCCAAGTTCACTTGAATACCTCAAGGTAGTGTCAAGCTGTCATAGGAGGAGACATAGGCTAGAAGGAGTGAGACCTCATGGTTTCCGGTAAGAGAGGTGGCCGGAGAAGAGAGACAAAGTTAATCTGAGAGGGAAGGGGGAAGGTGAGAAAGTTATAGAAAGAACTAGAGAGAACCAGAGATAAGGTGATAGAGAATGAAAGATGGGGGACATGAGAAAGGCGAGGGGTAGTCATTAGGGTTTAATTAAGGTAAGTTTCAATCTGGGCCGTTGATTTGAATTAATCAACTGCTCAGATTAAAAAGGGGGATTGGGCCGGGTGATATTTGAAGACTGGACTAGACTATTGTGTGGTTGAATGGGTTAAGGGGTCCGGGTAGATTAGGCTAAAATTAGGATTAAAAGTGGCTATTTGTTAAATACCCATTTAAAAATAGATAAATAATTAATAAAAATGGTTAATAATTATAGAAAATGAAATTGATGCTTTGTAGATGAAATTAAAGTAATTAATTAGTATTTAAAATACAAATGGCTAATTATTTGGTAAAAATGGCATAAAATAGGTAATCAGGCTATAATTGCAAATTATTGCAATTATAGCCAAATAATGCCAATTTGGCTAATTTATGAAATAATTAAATCTTAATAGGATAAAAATGATATATTAAACCAAGGAATATTTTGAAACTATTTGTAATGCAATTTATGATTAATTATTGGATATAAAAGTACTGGATAAATTAGAAATAAATTAATAAAATGTGGGAAAATTATAGAAAAAATGCCAATTATTATAAAAACTGATTTTGAAGGTATATATGTAAGTTTACAAAATAGTTTGAGAAAAAATTGGGTATCAACAGGTAATCGCTTGCTTCTTTCGACCGTGGTTGTGAGTAGAGTTAGTCGTAACTGGAGCTGGACGTGACTTAAGTTTCGCGGTTTATGCTATTTCAATCGAAGTTTTCTTTTGTGGTAAGTTTTTATTTACTGAAAACATAGTTGTTTTTGGTTGTTGTAATTTAGTTTATTGGAGTTTGTGAAAATTAGGGTTTTTTTTTATAATTTTGGGTCGGGGAATCTACTGACATCCTTTGTTCCGCCTTTTGGTTTTTCAATACAGTGGTAAATCTAGACATGTCTGCAGACAAATATTTCTTGTCGATTTTAATCATAGTGGACATATTGTCAAGGATCCTCACCCGAGATATGTAGGAGAGATGGGTGAGGATGGTCACATGATATACAATGACCACTTTTCTCTTTTTGACCTTTTGTCCTACACAAAGGATATGGGGTATGATGAGGTAGAGGGTTTATATTTAATTAATCCGAAATCTAATGACTTTGTCTTGATTGAAAACGATGAACAATTGTATAATATAGTTTGCCACCTTAATCATCTTGATCATTTAGACTTGTTTATTAATCATGTAGTTAATGAGCCTCTGTTGGTTGATGAGACTGTCCCATGTGGCCTTTCATGTGGGCCAGAAGTCGTTGAACCAAGTGAAAATACATTAAATAAAGAGGCTAGGGCAATATCTACTGTTTCAGAGGATATAAATGTCCAAGAAAGTGCTGCAGATAACACATTTGTGGCTGAGGAAAATCAAGCTGATGTTGGGGTTGCAGGTGAGAATTTACAAGGGGCTGAAGAAACAACAAACAAAGATGTTGGTTTGGCATCAGATCTGCCAAGTAGTGAGTCTGGATTAGATAATATTCCTGATGAAGATGATAGTGATGTGAATGAAGAGCTCACTTCATTAAGGCATGAAAGAAGAAACAAGAAAAAACAGAAGAAACATAGAAAGAAACCTACTCCTACTAAAGAGATTATTCTGAGAGAAGCTGGAATAGATAAAGGCTTTGAAGATATCGGCAGGCCATCTAAGGAGGACAGGTTTGCTGGAAAATTAGGAGGGAATGAAGACTACTACACCAATTCTGATATTGGAAGTGATGATAACACATATGACTCAGATGTTTTAGCTGGAAGGGGTATTGACTTACCTCCTAGAAGGAGAAGTAAAAAGGCAAGGTTTAACCCTGACTGTTACCTTGAAATTTTTGAGCTTGGTATGGTATTTGAAAATGTTGTAGAGTTTAGAAGTGTGAACAATCAAATGTTTTCTATTGCATGGGTTGTAGTTGATCAAGAGATAAAACACTCTTGGAGTTGGTTCATCACATATTTGATTACAAATTTACAATTAGAAAATGGTGTTGTCTTAACTGTTATGTCAGTGCTTTATATACTGTCCACTAACATTTATTACTATTTTTTGTAGGGACTAGTACCAACTATAAGGAAATTACTATCAATGGCAGACCACAGTATGTGTGCTAGACACATTTGGTCTAATTGGTCCTAAAACTGGAGCGGTGAAGAAAGGAGGAAACAATTCTGGAGATGTGCCAAAGCATTTTATGAAGTGAATTTCAAGGAAGAACTGGAAGCAATGAATAAGCTTGGTTATAAGATATGTGAAGACTTGTTGAAGTATGATAAAGAGTATTTGTGTAAGGCACACTTTAGAGAAGATTCAAAGTGTGAAGTCATTGAGAATAACATGTGTGAAACATTCAATTCTTGGATAGTAGGTCCAAGACACAAGTTTGTTATAACTATGTTGGAAGAAATTAGACACAAAATCATGAATAGGACCATTGAAATGAGGAAGTTTGCTGAGACTTGGATTACTAACATTGTACCAATGGCTAGGATGATACTGGAAGAGAACAAAGCCCTCACTAGGAGGTGTAAGGTTATGTGGAATGCAGAACATGGGCTTGAAATTGATGAAGGTGTGTACAGATTCATTGTTGATTTTAGGACCATGACATGTACTTGTATATCATGGATATTGAGGGGCATTCCATGTCAACATGCAGTATGTGCATTCTATGATAGAGAAATGGACCCAGATGATTATGTTGCCCACTAGTATAGGAAGGAAACTTTCTTTAAAGCTTACCAACATTTCATTCAACCAGTCCCCAACATGAAGATGTGGCTAGATTCAACAAATCCATGTATAAAGCCTCTGGAACCTAAACCTATGTCAGGTAGACCAAAAAGATATAGGAGAAAAGCCAAGGATGAACCAAGAAAAAAACATGGTAAACTATCAAAGAAAGGGGTAAAGATGACTTGTTCAAACTGCCAACAAAGAGGCCACAATAAATCTGGATGCAGGAACATGGTAAGTTTTGATACTTGTAGTTCTGTATTTTACTTTTTTTTTTGCAATTATGGTATTTTTTTTTTTTTACTTCTGTCAGCATGTTCCAAGAAGTGCTACTCAACAAAGTCAAATATGCCACTACCTCCACCAAGACCATCTCAGAAAATACCATCTCAACAAAGCAATACATCATCTATATGTGAGGATACAAGTGTTGTCAAAAGATAAAGCAACAATCAATCAACTGAGCTTGATAGGGGAAGAGGAAAAGGCCCTGGACTAGGCTGGGGAAAAGGAAGAAGAACTACACTTTGGCATTGGTAGGGGCGTATTCACATCTGCTACAGGAAGCTCTACTACCACACAACCTTCAACATCTCAATCTACAGGAGGACCTGGACTAGGTAGGGGAAAAGGAAGAGGAATTACACTAGGATGAGGCTCGGCTAATGCAGGAACCATTAGACATAAAAGGCCAAGGCATACTGGTTTTGGAATTTTCACTGACACTATGACCGGAACTACTATCCTGAATGTAAGGGTATATAGTTTATTGTAATGCAATTTTGTGGGCTGGAATTGTTTTGTTTTTTACTAATTCATTGTATTTTACAGCCTGATATATCATCTGAGAGAGTCATATCAACCGGGACATTCAAGTATACATCTGCAACTAACATAGACATTGGATTTAAGCTCCCAGATTGAAGTTTAAAGGAAGAAATGCAGTGATAAGGTCAGCTCTTTAACATATGAGTGCAACAAGAAAAAAAGGCCCTTCAAGTCAAACAAGTTCAGCTGCATCTACACTGTGAAGCAAACCACATTTCGTTTATGTTATCTAAGATTTCACTGCCAGCTTTTTGTTTGGACAGTTATGCTCTATTTGATACATTATGCTCTGTTAGAGTTTACTAGTTTGAGCAGTTATTTGTTTGGGAAAACAATGCTCTATTTTTGTAATTTGTAGACCAAAGTAATGCTCTGTTTTTGAGTTTCGATGTAATGCTAGTTCATCACATTATGCAATTGAATGTTGGAGCAATTATGTTTTCAGTTTATGAATATGTTTGGGCAGTTATGTTTTCAGTCCATGAATATGAATTTGCATTTCATTCATAACACAATATGGAATGCATAAAAAAATTATCATTATCATTTCATTCATAACAAGATATTGCACATTAACAAAATGCCAAATTTCTAGTACCCACTTCCAACATACTACGTTGTTCTTGAACTAATAGCAGCAACTACAATACCATTATCATCAACATATCATAAAAATACTACTTTGTTCTTCAAACCACCAGCATCAGCAAAGCCAAATCCATAGAAACAGCACCACCACCACAACAATAACCACTTCAATCGCGCAACTATTTTCTCAGTTCTTTCGACTCTCTTCAACAGACCCCCGTATAACCCTCTTAGTTGGTCAGGCATTTCACCATCATGCCATATGAAGTAGCTGCAGCCACCTCAACCCTACAAAATTAAAAAATAAATGTGGCCAAAAAAATTAAAAACAGAATTTTTTTTAAAGAAATTCAAGGGTCTAAGAAATTTACAACCATAAAATCGATGACCTGGTTTGCAGATGACCATGATATAGTCAGTGGCACATTAAATTCATAGTGGAAAATATCTATTCCATTACGAGAAGTTGTTGATTTTTGTGACATGGAACTGATAAACGAGAAAGATGAGGAGGAAAGCAGATAAAGATTCAAGCTGGGGCACCCAAGCTTCAATTGAAGGGAAAATGGCGATTTTGAAAGGGGAAGAAGATGAGAGAGGAATTAGAGCTTTTTTGAGAGAATAATGGGAAAATCCGGTGTTATAAAGTGGGTCTAACTTGTAGATTTTCCTTTTACCGTTGGAATATCGTCGTAAGCAAATATTAATACATTCACGCGCTTACCATGTGTGGACATAATGCTCTTTTGACGGTCATGTGTTGTGTTTAAATGGTATAGACCAAAATAGAGATAAAATGTTCAATAGGAAAAGCGCTAAGTTGAAGTGTCAAAATGAAAACCAGAGCCAAGTTTAAGGGGCCGTCTATATATTTTCCCTTATTTTTATCTCATTAGAAAAACACCAAGTATTGTTTGGTTAGTGGTGATAGGGAGATAAGGGATAACAATTTCGAGATAAAATGCGCGATTATTTTATCCCACATTTGGTTATGAACTTATGAGTATCAATTAGTTCCTGAAATTACTTTGTACTAAAATGGTTGGATTAACTATCTCATATAAATGGTCTAGCTTACGTTTTTGTAATTCCTCACTATTAGCTTGATACTACTTTTTAATGAAATCTTACCTTATCTCGATGAACTATCTGGTATAAAATATGACACCTAAAGTACCAAAATGTGGCAATAAGCCACATGCGGCCCGAACCTCTCCTGCACATAAGAGGAACTTGGTGCACTCATTCTATGAGACTGATGTAGCATAACCAAAAGAAGAAATGATCTAGTCTTTTTTTTTTGCAAAATGTGAGTTGTCTAGACAAAAATCCAAATTAGAAGCCCTGAAATCCTTCTCACTTAACTACTAAAAGTTTCGAGTTCAAATTTTGAGAATTAAGAAATTTTGGTAGACAATATTTTACCCCCACATTGGGTCTACTTACACAAATTCGAATTTGCACAAGTGAGCTTGGGATAGATTAGAAGTCCCGAGATATCTATCACCCTTAACTAGAGGTCTTGGTTTGAACTCTAAAATGAGAATTTCTCTTTACCCCGTAGTAGACCTAACTTGCCATAAATTCAAATTGGCCAAGCTAGTAAGTATAAAGTACCTAATGATTAAACAAAAAAGGTCCAAGCAAGAATAATAACATGTTTGGCCAAGCTTCTAAAATCAGCTTATTTTGAAAAGCGTTTTTTCCCCTAAAGTGCTCTTAAAAAAAGTACTTTTGGTAAAAAACAATTTGCGTTTGACTGATCAATTTGAAAAAAACTTTTGAACAACAATTATTATGTGGCAAAGCTTTTAGAAGCTGCTACTAAGTGTATTTTTCTCAAAATCACTTTCAAAAAAGTACTTGTGGGAAGAAGCTATTTTCTTTGCTTCTCAAAAAGTGTTTCTGCTTCTACTCAAAATATTTCTTTCTTCTAGAAGTTTCACCAAACACCCTAACTTTGAAAAATGGTATTTTGAAGAAGCTTGACTAAGCAGGCTATAATCAATATGCTATGTAATTACTTTAATACCAGTTTTTACAAGATATCACTTTCATATAAATTGTTTTAATTTCTTATCATCCTGTCCTTTTATATTTTTTCCATTTTTTTCTCGTTGACAATTTACTAATTTCGTAATTATCAATAAATAAAACAATTTCTTTTCTGTTTTAAAAAAGAAAAAAAAAACCAGGTAGAAGAAAACGAACAAGAGGAGGTGGACAACGAAGCCGTTAATCTGCAACATAATAACAGTAGCAATAGCAGCAATTCAGCCATTGATGCAACTTCAAAAAAAATGGGCGGTGGAGACAAATACAAGGAGTTTGATTTCCATTTAAGATCCTTATCCCACAGTGCCAGAGACTCCAATTTCACTAACGACCCCGCCTCCGATCCATCTCTCCTCAATTCCGTCAGTTTTTTCTCTTTTTCCACACACACAGAGTTGCACGCATTTTTCAATTGATACAAAATTAACTCATTTGGAATTGAGGTGTAGTAGTTGATTTTATTGATTGTGTTGTCATTTTCAGGTCAAAAGTCTTTCCGATTTATGCATAAGTGAGAAATCCGAAGATTTGATCGCTAGGGTTTATCCTCATTTAAATAGGATATTTCAACGATGTGTTGCTTCGATTTCGCAGTCTCAAACCTCCAATGGCCTTCTTCTATTGGTACTCTTTCCTCCTGCTTTCATTTTTATGCTGCGTTCTATTTGAAGTGAATTTCTAACTGCACTTTGTGTTAGAAGGTAATTCTTATATCTCAAAAATAAAATATAACATATTCATTATTATTTACTACCCATGATTAATAGCCATTATTATAATATTATAACTGACCTTTTATTAATATTCATACCACTCCATCTTTGATTAGCTATTAATGGCTTTTGAATTCTTTTGTGCAAATTATCATTATCCGTTAGTAATAGCCTTGAATGGCTTCGGAAGTTACAAAATGTTAAGCTTTGTTTTGTAACATCTATTCTTATTAATTCTTTAGTTTTTAATGATATACGTTGGAGCATTTTAGCTAGCCATCTGAGGTGGTTGTTCTTATCTATAAATTCCCAAGTTCTTTTTATTTTCAAGGGTGTGGAGAAGTAAAATTTTTTCTTCCCCTTGCTCCTAGTTTATACTAGAAGAGCTTGTGGAATCATGGGGATACGCCTAATTTATTTATCACGGTATGAGCGAAATATCCTTAAGGACATTATCCTTGACACGCCTCAAGCTAAACCTTTTATTCTCCATAATCATCTAATAATTTTTCCAACACTTTGCACATTAATACTTGTAATTTCAGTTTTTTTCAATATATCGATTATCAGATACTTGTATCTGTAAGAAGAAGGTAAAATTTCTCCATTTTTACTGCTAGTTTTGAATCAAATAATTTAGTTTAATTTTGGTGTAGCTTACAATAGCAGGACAACAAGGGAGATTAAAAAGGACTATTCTAATATTTTTATCTAATCGGATAACTGTATCACGAGCAACCTCGGAGGAAAATGGGCAGTCTTTTCAGATACTCCCCCTCAGTTCAAATTTGTTCGGTATAGTTTAAGTAGATACAACATTTAAGAAAAAATGAGGACTTTTAACACTTCTGGCTGGCTAGAAGACTTTTGATACTTGTAGTTTAAACATCCCATAACATTGTGTGTGGCACGAGAAGCTTCTCATTAAGGATAAAATGGGAAGTTTAAAATTAATTTTATCAAAATATAGAATTTTACACAATATTTTTTGTATGAATCAATAAGGAAATAAGACCAAACTAATTGGACTGGAGGAGTAGTTTGGAAGAAGTTCTGGAATCTGAGTCTTGGCCGATGGAACTACTTCAGTTAGATTTTCACTTCTTTTGCACTACCTTTATCTTTGGCGAAGACGACTATGTCTACGGTCTACCTACACTTGAAAAGCACTATATGTACTTGTATGCCCATTATACTTATGTTTGCGCACTTGGACATACACCCTTTGGTTGGACAAAAATGGTGCATTAATATGTAAAATTCTGAACTGTCTGTTGCGAACCGTTTTTGATGTGAAGTGTTTCTTCTACACTTTTTTTGATGAAGTCATGCTGATTGCTTTAACATCCATGGTATTCTAATTTCATAATAGAAATTTTACCTGGCATTCTGATCGATGATTAAATTCAGGCCACTTTATGGCTGTATTTTTCAAAAGTAAGCATTTATATTATTGTGTTTTTTTTTCTGGGTCAAGGTATATGCCAATGCTAAAGATGTCTTTTTTCGTTATATAGGCTATACTCCAGTTTTTTCTTGACTTCGGAGATGTGGTCCTGCATGACGCTGATCCTAGTTTACGGACTTTTTTTAAGTCATGCTTGAGCCGGTAAGGAATCATTCCTTTCCCTTGTTAGAAGTTTGAAGATTTTCACTTGCGCCTAGCGTTTCATAATTGTGGTAATATGATGTAAGATGATCTGACCGCGAAAGCACGGCAAATAGTATACCTAATTGAATATGGTTCAGTTGATTAGTATGCTATTAGAAATTCCCCTTGTAATTTGTTCACCTCATGCTATCAGCTTCAAGTAGTGTAGCTTCCATTTTTACATTTCTTGATTTACTAGAATGATATATTTCTATTTTACAAAACATAAGTAATAAATCACTCTACTTGGATTTGTTAAGCAATTCCTAATGCTTACTGCAGTGAGTTTGCAGACCCTATTGTTGCAGAAGCAACCCTTGGCTTTCTGAATGCAAACAAGAAAAAAATTTCAAGTTCGTTCCCTACTTTGCTTCCCCAGGTACATATTCAGCGTTAGTTGCTGAAATTAATTCTAATTTATGGGAGTGTAATGCTCAAGTCATCAATTGTAACAGAGTAGATTAGCATCTTTTAAAGAGTGTGCATTTGATACCTTCATGTTGTACTATAATTTCTTTTTTCTTGACACTGCAGGTGAAGTAAATCTTCTCTCGCCTTCTCCTTTTAAAATTCTGTAATTAGTAACAGATGTAACAGTTATACATATTAGTAGAGAACATCTATATCTTTTACACATTGATTGATCCTGGATGTAAGAGTCATATTGATGTAGCCTGATAACGGGTTGAATCAACTAACACTATTGAATAGTCTTTTTTTTTGTTTTTTGATAAGGTAAAATTTTTATTAATAAGTTACCAAGATGGTACAATAAAGTTACAGAAAAACATCCCAAATTACAACATCAGCCAACTATTCTCCCCCTCCCAACACCTCTAGAAACTCCATAAATTGATTCAAATTTCCTAACTGGCTACATTTACACCAAAAATACAGATTATGAAGACATATATTCTTAATTCTAATAATGTTATTTCTATGTCCTTCAAAGCAAGCCTTGTTTCTTTCCAGCCATAAGGTCCATAGAATGCACAATGGAATGGTTCTCCACATCTGTTTCAGCCTTCTAGGTACTCTTTGGGATTGCCAACTTTCTAATAAGCCCCTCATAGATTGAGGCATCACCCAAAAATAGACTATTGAATAGTCTATTAGATCAGATATATGCTACTCCCTCCGTTCCAATTTATGTGAACCTGTTTGACTGGGCACGGAGTTTAAGAAAAAATGAAGACTTTTGGAATTTGTGGTCCTAAACAACTCAAAAAGGGGTCCAGAGTATTTGTGTGGTTATAAAAGCTTCCCATTAAGGATAGAATTGGAAGTTTAAGCTAAACTGTTTCCAAATTTAGAAAGGGGTCATTCTTTTTGGAACGGACCAAAAAGGAAATAGGTTCACGTAAACCGAAACGGAGGGAGTATAATTTTGCTAAACATGCAAATTCATAGGAGTCCTGCATATCATGCTGGCCTTTACTGTACACCCCTATCTGTCTAATATGCACCAGCCTTCTGCTTCATCTTGAGTTAACCTAGCATTGATTATTCTCTTGGTCGTGCTAGTGTAGTCCAAATTATTACTAATTGTAGACAAGATCTTCCCATATAATCTACTTACAAAAGATGTTTCCATAAAACGTTTTGGGACCTATGAAATGTTTTTGATTCTTCCCTTTCCAGGAAACCAAAAAAGAAAGAAGAAAAAAAAGTAGCATCATAACAGTCTCCTCGAATAGAAGGGCTTTAAATTTGAACCATGGTAGTGATGTTGGACATCCTTTCCTTATATAATCTTATGGGAGTGTGACAGTTACAATGCATTTGACACAGTACTATAGGTGAACGGATTTTGGATTTACATCTCTATGGTCATTTGAATAATTATGACCTAAGTAGAGCGCCACAGATACAAAGGATACATATAGCTGGCTCCAAACTAATTTTGGACTGAGACATTGTTGATTGGTCTCTATAATCATTTGAAATCAAGCATAATGTGAACCTTGTATGCATATACACACTCTTCTGTTAGAATGGAATACACTAGCCATTAATTTATTTGGGTGTTTATATGCACTTAGAAATCTGATCTCTCATGACATTGCAGTTTTTCCCGTTATTGCTGAAGCTAATTGCATGGAATGGGGAGAAGTAAGTCTGGTTGTTATCTCATTTTATTAGATAAAAAATGGAAATTTTGTAGAATTATGCCAATGAATGGATTGATTATGTTACTGCTTTATTTTTTTGTTCTTTGTTCTTGTATTCTATAATGGGTACTCAAACCTTGTTTTTGAAATGTTGAGAAACTAATTTGGTCCAATATCCTTATTTTTTCAGCTTCTTTTTTTCTATTTCATTTTTTCGAAAATTCTGCTGAAATAAATTTCCTTTATTGCGATACATGAAACCAAGATGTCATTTAAATAATATGGAACAGATTGGTTGCTGCATGGTTTTACACGGAGTGTAGCATTAATTATTATCAGATAGTAGAACTTGTTGCTTGTTCTTTCAATTGCATGTAGAGGGCACTTTATTTATAATTGTGATGGCAATGCCCATTAAGGCACTGAAAAGTGAAAAGTTCCATTTCGCCTCCTAAGTTGTAGTATCATCCTTCAAGAGTTGGTGTTGCAGCCACAAAACCAAAGACTTCTAAACTTCCTGATTTCTTAAATTTTGAGCACTGGGTCGCTTGCCCCTTGGCCTATTATGGAGGAGGATCAGATACTAACACGATTAAGACCACTATTTTTGTGTTGGATGCAGAAAAGAAGACAGAAAAACTTTGGAAATAAGGGGGACGCAAGAAGAATAAGACACGGGATAATTTATGAATTTAATCTATCAAAGAACATTAAGAACAAGGAGAGCTCCATCGAATTCGTAGGTCCTGACATCACAAACAACATATTCAAGTCATGAAAAACTTCAACAAAGTATAGGCAGTATCTCATATACTTAAAAGTGCTCTCGAAAACGTTATTAATATGACTTAATGTCTAATCTTTTCTGATATGTAACTTAGTTTTATAAAAGGGATTGAAATATTTGTATATTCTAAAAAGTGTCAAATTTTCTTTTTTTGAAGTTCGCGTGTGTGCCCAAAAGAAAGAAGAGGTAGTTCTGAAGTAGTGCTTAGTATCCAAAAAAATGATACAAGTTTCTGAATTTAGAAAGAATTTTCTAAATTTTGAGAAAAATATAGGAGTATAGGAAGTCTCAATTACATGTCCAGGCGCCTGACTATTGTCATGTTGGACTTGAGTATTACTCCCATATGCAACCTAAAATTTGGTGTCTGTACTTTCTCTTATTTGTAGAATTATACAGTTAACCCAATTCTGCCATTTTTTATTTGTCATCATGGATGCTCCATGATTGAAAGAGTTTTTCTTGAAAGCTTGTACTTTCATGTGCCCCAAAATTGGCTAAGCGCATAACTAGCACCCTCCTTTACCTCCCATCGAGTGAACCATCTATCCCATATATTCCATTTATGATTAATGTATGCAACATGCCAAATGTAATACCATTGTGCGCATAGATTAATATTAGCTCATCGGCCTCATCTTATGAAGAAAGAATGTTTCATCCATGAATGACATAATTAGTACCCATGACATATCCAAAAACCCATAGTAGGTCTATGGAGCCTATATGATAATAGAATGAAATGAAAGGCGAAAAGCGCAAGAAAGGGATAAAGCGCTGTTGGGCTTAAAGCACAAAGCACACTTAAAGAGTGGGCTTCACTGGAAAAAGGCGCAATATGAAGAGAAATGTTTAATATATAAGAGTACCCTTACTTGATTTCCTAACTTCAGTTTTTGCTCTTTTGACCTTCTACCAGTCCAATGCTTTGCCAATGCATCCCAAACACTTACATTTATGCCTCTATCATCTCACTTTGTCATATGACCTCATTAACCCGTTTATGGCACTTTAATCACGTATTTAAGTCCGTATTTAATTGAGATTAAGGTTTAAATCTGTGGGACTTTACACTTTGCCAGCATGCAAATCCATGTCATGAATGGACACTTTGCAACATTTGATGTCTCATATATTTGGGCTATTTGGTGTAGCTATGCTGGGCTAAAAGTGGAGAGGATGATGTATAGCTCCTTTTCTCAGCTAGTTTCTCCTAAGCATTGTTTTATTTTATTTTATTTTATTTTTTTGTTTAGTCCAATGGCTAACAAAATTTGCTTTTTGTGGTACTTATAAAGTATGGTAGACCTAATTCTCCTATTGTTATTTATGGAACAACACTTACAAATACTTTTGATCATCCATGCAGATTGGAAAAAGCATTTCTTAGAGTATTTCCTGGTTTGATTTCCCAGGGGTCATTTCTTCCACTTTTTCCATCAATCATAGACTTGCCTAGTGAGTGTTACTTTATGGCTTTTTTGCTCATCCTCACCCCAAATGAGAAAAAAGTAAAACAATAAGATCAGGGGTTATACATGAACTCTATGAACTGAACAACAATGACCAGTATACGCTTTTACTTACCTTAATAAGTGGTCCCCTCACTCTCTCCCTGAAAGGCGTCAACCTTGGTTCATTGGCAAGGGGTTCTGATTTTACACTTTGAATTGTTCAATAACAACTTATGCTTGATGCTTGCAAAGTGATTTTTGAACAAAAGCTAAAAACAGAAAGAGGTTTATACTTTTGTACTTTAAGCTGTTGTTCTATCAAGTAGCAGCAAAGATCCATTATTGGTTTATTCTAGTTGTTCCTCTTTCTATGAGAGTATAAGACCTTCTTTTCATCTTTGGCAGTATTGGTTGTGGCACTGGAAAAGGTGGAGAAGAGTTCAGGATCACTGGTGGGCAGTAGCATAGCTTCGATACAGAAGAGTACAGCTCCTGAGGTTATTATTTACTATTCTGAATGATAGATTACTGAAATTTCAGTATTGTGGATATGATTGAGGAGATTCCTCTTGGTAACAGATGTTGCTAGCACTCATGGATGAGGCGTATACTGGATCAACCATAGGAGATGGAGGGGTCGACTCTGAATCTGAGGATAGCACCACTATGGCAGTAGCTGATCCATTCTTTCTTGAGCTTCTCAAGGATGAGAACGATGGTCTAGCTGTATGATCTTTTCTCTGTCTTAGAAACTCTAAATTGCTGCAGGGTTGCATGCTGTAAACAGAGAGATTAGACTTCCAAGTGCAAATAACTACGTTTCACTTCCAAAACATTAATTCATGCTCATTCTGATGCTCTCTTTGATGATATATTCTACTAGATCATCCTATAGTTTGTTTTCTTACCAAGTTTTTCTAATTTATCTCTTTCACGGTTCTCTTAATTATTAGGAACGCCATTGGGCTTCTCCTGCAGTGGCTGCGGCTCTACAAGCAGCAGTTAGCTCACCTATGTCTGATAGGCTGAAACAAGCGTTGAGAATGACGCCTCGGCTGCTTGATATGTATACTGCTATAGCGATTCATGAAGTCAATGATTGTAAGTTCATCCATTTTATGCAGGAGAGCTTTTTCTCTTGATAAACAAGGAAGCAGCTCTATGAAGAGCTTGATTCATAATGTTTCTGTTGCAGCTCTAATATGTGCTCTGGTTCCCCTACTTATGGCAAGATATTCCAATTTATTTCCAGACAAGCTATTCTTGTACGAGGTATCTAAGTTCGTGTAGATAAATTGAAGGCTGCGTTCTCAAGTTGTATCATCATGTTGATTATGCAATATTCTATGGAGAAATCTCCTATTGTAGTTCCATAAATTATCATTATCATTTTTTTTATAGCTATGTGGTTTTAAAGGTACTTGGATTAGTCTTCTAAAGAAAAGTACTTGGATTAGTGGTCCCTTTCCGTAGAGCAGAGATATGGCTCCTTTCCAGTGAAGCAGATTGTCCTGCTTCTTTTTCTTCATGCATTTTCAAGAATTTTGAAAAATGAAGTTAGCTTTCTTTTGAATCTAATAATTGTTTCAAGGCATTGAAGTTTATACTCAAAACTGAATGATATCCGTACGAACTTTTGTAGAATTTTAGAAAGATGAGAATTTGGCGGATACAAAAAGAAGGAAGGAAGGAAGGAAAGAAAGAAAGAAAGAAAGAAAGAGGGAGCATTTTTTAATAGAATAGTTATGGTTCATCTTTTACAGGAGGATCCCTATCCTAATGCTGGGACCCTTTGAGTGGATGCCACCTTTGCACAGTATCATAGTAGTGCTTTTTACTGTTTGGGTGTACTTGAATTTTTATTAGTGATACATTCCAACTCATATTTGTAGGTTCAAAAGAGGATCTTAGAGCTCATGCTTGCAGCCTTTAATCGATCTCCTAGTTTCATTGCACTTCTGAAGGTATTGGTCTTAATTATACTTAGCAAATCGTCACTTTGATCTTGTACATTAATTCAAAGTCGTAATTGGTTAGAATGGTAATGAAGTGCATTCCTGCATGACTTGCGCACCTTCGTGTATTTTATTTTGCCCATATCTCATCTCATAACTTTTTTATATTTGAGTTTTTCTCAATGAATCATAAGACCCGCAATCTCCTCTCTTTCCTCTTTACCTTCCCTGTTTTCCTTGATTTGGTGTACTTATAGCCACCCCTATGTTTGTGCAGAAGCCTATAGTGGACAGACTTGGAGAAGCTTGTGATAGTCCGACAAAGGTGACTGGACCTTCTTTCCAAAGTCACAATAAGGCATATATCTCTATCTCATTTAACCTGAAAGAACTGAAGATTAACTTTTCTCAGACTGAATTGGCATTACAATTATGCTGGGCAATTGGGGAGCATGGAGGTGGTGGTGAAGCCCACAAAGATGCCGCTCGCGAACTCTTTGAGAGCTTGGAATTACTTTTGTATGAAAACCTTTCTTCAAGGTAGACTGTGATTGACTGCGTTGCACAACATCAGAGATTCATTTTGAGATGCCACTTTTACTGAGTTTTATGTTTTTCTTTTGCTGATAAGCCGTCTGGGTCTGCGTGAATCAGCTCTTGGGTCTGATACTGCAAAATTCAGAAAATCATCACAATCAAGATTATTGTGTTTCGTTGTGACAGCCATTGCCAAGCTTGCCACATATCACCGTGAGCTTTTGCCCAGGGCCCGTGTATCCTTGGCAAAGGTTAGTGTATCTAGCTTTTATTGTGGCCGTTTACAGCGATCACCTTTTATAGAGTGTTTTTTGGCAGCAGTTGATATGATGGTAAATGTCTCAGATTTTGGGTTATTATGCTTAATTTGTCAATCTGATTGACAGGTTGCACGTTCTCGGATCTCAGACGCAAGAGTCTGGAGGCGTGCACGTGATTATTTGGGTCTGATGAATGAACCTGCTATATGTTTGTCTATCTTGGGCCCATGTGAATCTCCAAGTAAAGGGATGCAGAAACCTGGCACTGTGAATTGGAGTGAAGGGGGAACTAAAATGATTTCCCATGTTCCGTTTTACATTTTAGGTGAACAAGAAGGTAAGCTGACTGTAACTTAATATTATTCGAATTTTATTTTCATTTAAGACAACTTGAATTGTTATTAATGAGGTAAAAAACATGATACGCAGGTCCTCCTCATGATTACTCATTTACTGATATTCTTCGTGGAAGATAGTGTATCGTCAGGAATTGCTCGTCATTCACTATGCATTCTGGGTGAGTAATGCTAACAGAAGATAAAGAACAAAGTGTTAAGAGCAAATATGTAAAGAAGTCCATTTGTTCCAGTTTTCTACATCAGGCAACGTGCCCTGACCCTTCCCCGTACTCTGTGCATAGCAGAAGCTTAGTTCACCGGCCTAACATTTTTTGTAAGAGGGGTGGTTTTGCTTTATGCTGGCGCATTAGATCAAAATGTACATTAATCTATTTTCTTGTGTGTATGATTTGGTTTTCTGCCTTTTTTACTTTCTGGGTGCTGAGAAATTATTATCAGCGTAAGAAGCTTTTGGTCCAATGAAGGAATGAAACGAACCAGTCGGTGTATATTTCTTCGACCAGCTATTTTATAAATCCAAACGCGTTATGATATTATCCATATACTATATTCATGTTTATTTCATTCCTATACGAAGTTATTCGTTTTTTTAATATCCTATATATATCTAGAGGGATTAAAATGTAGCCCAAATATCACTCAAAAAACCAGAAAACAGAGTAATCAGCTTTTTCCAAATATAATGCAGCTTATATTGGTAATTTATTTTGCAGGGGATTGTCATACTCCAAAAAAATCTAAAAAAAATCACAATTTTGATCACTAAACATGTATCTTAATGTCCTCTATTCTCTATTTAATAGGAGGAAAAAAAAAAGCAAGGCAAATGACAGTCTTGGCATAGTTTGTGTAGATGCCAAACATCTTCTCATCTCAGCAAAGAAGAATATTAAGGAACAAAATAAATGTTTCAACATACAGAGTTGAACAACAATGAATCCTTGATTAAGGAAACTGTTTCAGATATGAGTTTGTTTGCTGTAAACACCGAGTATGGAGGAAGATACTCCGGCGTTGATAGTTCTTCATCCATCAACTGAAATGCTATGGTTAGAACACTTCCACCAGTAACAATTTCCTCTGGAAAGTTTGTTTTCTCAGGAGAGAAAGGGAGGACAGCAAATCCTGAAGCCAACATTACTACATCATCTGAGTCTTTACCTTCCATAATATGCTGCACAGCTGAGGCATCAACTGGTGCATAAATTATGTACATTACTGCTGAATCTGTGAAGCTTTCTTGGAGGTAAAACATTTCTGATTTGTCTTCTCTTCCACCGGGAGGCTATTTAATCAAGAAAAACTGTTAGAAACTGTTGAAATGTGTGACCGTCTCATCTAAAAAGCTTTAGTGGAGAGAATTCTCAACACGGTCGTCACGTGTTGGCCTATTACACTTGGAAATATGTTTTTGCTTTTTGTGTGACAGTCAGAGGCGGATCCAGGATTTTAAACACTGTGGGTTCAATATTTAAGGTTCTTAGTATTGAACCAATTTTATTTATAAAGTTATGGGTTCAGACCCACTATGTATTGCAATTTTAGTGAACTTTTACACTAAATTTTTGCTCTGCGTCTTGGGTTCAGATGAACCCGATACTATAACACTACATACGCCTCTAGTGACAGTGGGATTTGGACATAGAACCTCTGTCTGCTCTAATACCATGTTGAAGCGTGTGACCATCTCATCTAGAAGCTTAAGCTGTTAGAGAGTACACTTTTAATTGCTTAATTATATTATGTATCAACCTTGTTGTTCGGTCTCTCCAAAAATGTCCTCGGAAGCGTTTCGGATCCTCCAAAAATAGTGCATTTTTTGAGGATTCGACACGGGAGCGGTAGCATGTTTTGGGGAGTCCGCGCAACATATGTCTCAACAAAATCTTTGCTTCATTCCTCGTACAATTCTAAATCAAAAAATATTAGGTGAGTTCTTCTCATCTGCCTAAGTCTTGGTAGGCATAATTACCATCCTGTGTTGATGGGAGGTAGTAGGTACCCAATGGACATGCAAGCTGGCTCGACACCACCTTTGTAAAATAAAATAAGAACTTAAAATCAAGTTATTGAATTGACATACCTCTACCATGACTAGTGAAACGGAGTTTGCAGGGTCTCGTGCTGAAGAAATATATAGTTCATCGCGAGTCATACACCCAATGGAGAGTAAATCCCACTACAACCATATGTGGTAGCAATGAAAAATGGCATCAGTTCAGAATACAGATTGCAGCAGTGAAGATGGATGTAATAAGTGAAGTTTTAATTAAATGGAATAAACTCTATCCACTAAGAAGGCTTTAATCCCAAAGGCGTCTCGACAGTTGAATCCTAAACTCGCCCTTTTATGATCCCTAACATTCCCCTCTATATATTTGTATCAGTGAACATAACACTGGTGCAAAGAGAAAAAGAACAAAACAAGTGAATCTGCATTAAGAAAATAACCGAACACACACTACTAATGTACTAGCATGGCTAAATGTTGAAGAGTTCTATGTAGCAGATTACCTTACAGCGATTGTCCCCTGCTCGGAGGAACTCAAAAACGTCTTTCTGTGGGATCGGTAGCCACACAGACGTTGAAATCGTTACTGCAACACCACGAGGAGTTCCTCGAGCATCCAAATTCAGGCCTGTTTTCACAAAGATATTCCCACCACCTTGTATCCTTAAGGGCATCCACTGGTTTTCATTGCATGAGCTAAAAATAGCATTATAACTTCTCACCATCCGTTCCGCCAACTTCATTAAATTCTTCCTTCCTTCTTCTATGTCTAGAATGTGGAAGATAAACACAAGAATAACCAATAATCAGTACTAAAGCTAGTTTTCTGTTGTCTAATAGACTATATATACTCATCTAGACATCCTGAAGTGACAAGGGAAAGGTCAACTTTACCTATTCACTATCTGAAATATCTTGATTATACTATCTGTTATACTTCAGGGTCATTCATACCCTTGGTTGTTAGCAAATCGTCTTGTATTTATCCTTGGCTTTAACGGAGCTCCAGTGTGGACGTAATGGATTCTATGTGTCAAAATACTTCAGGAAAAAACAATTCACTTTTTTTGATAACCGTGGTGTCGGGCCAGCTTGCATGCACCTCGAATAATTCTACAGGATACCCGCTACCTTCTACCAACAATAGGTACCAGGTAACTCTATCCACCAAGGCCGAGTGAGGTTAAAAATTTCCTCCGAACCTTGGAGATCTGTTTGGATCAAGGGCAAATACGAGACGATTTACTGACTGCACGGGTTTGAATGACTCCAAAGTTTAACAGAGGACAAATTAAGATAATTCGTATAGTAAAGAGGTATATTTGGCCCTTTTTCCGAATGAAAATGACCACGACTAGGATCACACGGTCTAATTTTGAGAATAAACCAAATCAGCTTACTGTTTTCTTGCAAGGGTTGTTCCAATGGTTGATCATGCTGTTTCTTGGCAGTTGCATTTCTGTCATAATGTCTCTCCATGGTCAGCATCCAGCGCTTTGCGCTGAATGCAACGCCTGATTTAAGTATGTGCCTGAACATTTGGGGAACCAAACCATTGCATACTACATTATGCTCCACCCAAGTAACCTAAAATTAACACACGATGATCCTAACGATTAATGTACTAACTAGGAACCGAAATCTTGTTAAGAATAACAGCTGATTTGAATCAGTAAGTAAGATGTATTTGCTTTACCAATGATAGTCCAGTTTGAAGCCCTTGAATTAGACATCCTGATGGTCTTCTTTGACATTGGACTAATGGATTAGGAAAAATACTCTCCAAGGAGACATCAGTTACCAGCCAAGTTTTGAAATCTAGTTGTCGATAATACCTCGCGAAACAGACCTCCCGGGGCCTAACAAGTGGAGAAGGAAGATGAAATTGTGCTGTCATCTGAAAAAAACCAGTCTCTTAATTTGCTTACATACACCAGCAACTCTAGTGTTCACTGAAATAACAAGAACATGAGATTTTAAAGTAAGACGACACCACGGACTTCAAAATTTAGACCACATTCTGCGCTCAAGAGTGTGACCTAGTAGTCAATGAAGTGGTGAAAATCTTGGCAGACTAGAGTTCAAATCTCACCAGAGACAAAAAAATGCAAGAAATTTCTTCCCATCTATCTAATCCTCGGTGGGTAGAGTTACCAGGTACTGGACTGAGGTATGCACAACCTAGCCCGAGCACTGGCGTCATAAAAAAGTTTGGCCACATTCCCCCTCCCCCCCATTCAAATGTCTAGATTTGCATGTGGCTCCTATATGATGAAACCTATACCTATAAAATCTATAGCTATAAAATACTAACAGAATTCAAAATGGCTTTGTAGCTCAACAAGATTAGACAAGTGCTTTTAGCTTACCACTTGCAAAGCTCCATTAAGATTTCCATCTGCTCCTGTCATTAGAAGTCCAAGATTTGTTGCTTTTGAGACAATGTTGGAGAACACACTGGACCACTGGTCCTGCTTTCATAACAATTAAGTATCATATTTTCAATTGATTGACATAACTCCGAATAGTAAGGTTAAAACATCTATGTTGTACGAACTCCTCAAAATGTTGCCATACCCTCGTCGGATCCTCCAGAAATGCACTGTTTTTGAAGGATCCGACACGCACTGACTATATTTCGGAGAGTCCATACAACATACTATGACTTACAACATCCATAAGCATATGCACAAGGTTGATTGGATCCACAAGGACAATCCCAATAGCTCTTGATGCTTCAACCTCAGAGGGCATTGCTGAATTCTCCATTTCTAACATTGACATTTGTTCATTTTCACTTGTGGCATCAACATTTCCATTAAGATTTGGTATGTCAATAGGCCCTCCTCTTGTAATGACTTTGATTATTTCCTCTAATGTAGGATCAAGATGGACGAATCGTCGCTTATATTCGGCTTCATTGAGAATCTCAGTTTGCTTGTTGGTATCAAATATCCATAAAGGTTCTTGTTCTTGAGCCATTTGTCTTAGCTCTTCACTTGCTGCTAAAGCAAGATCAACAATTTTGCCTTTGTATACTGAAGCACACATTGAAACTGATAAAAGAAGATCACTTGCTCGAGGCATGTCCCTTTCCAAGACTGACATGGACTGAGAATCAAAGTTAAGATTTCTGAGTAGAGAAAAATTTGCACATCAAAATTCAGTATGTATACCAAAGGCGAATTCAGAATTTAAATTTGACAGTTTAACCATTGGGTTCTTACTACTGAACCGATCATACTTTTGAAATTGTAAGTTCAGAACTTAGTAAAAAAGGGCAGCCAGGTGCATAAAGCATCCTATATTCATACAGGATCCAGGGAAGGGTCGCACCCCAAGAGGTGCGATGTAGACAGCCTACCCTATAATGTAAGCATTAGTGGCTGCTTCCGCAGCTCGAACCCGTGAACTATACGTCATTTATTGAAATTTAGTAAGAACATCCCGGTGCACTAAACTCCCGTTATGCGCAGGGTTCGGGAAAGGGCCGGACCACAGGGTCTATTGTATGCGGTCTTACCCTGCATTCTACGAGAGGTTGTTTCTACAGCTCAAACCCGTAACCGTCTGGTCACACAGCACTCATGGTATTAAATTCATGTCAAAATAACATACTTGTGATTTAATTTGGTGAATTTAAAATACCTCTAAATATCCATAATGCTCCAACCCTGGTTTCTCTTTAGGGGACATCTTGTAATTTGCAAAACCTAATAACAATCAAAACTCTCATCAAAGATATAGAGAAACTATAAAAACTGAAAAATACTGCTATAAGAAAGACCGATCATCAAATTCTAAAACCCCAATGCCATTGTTTCCATTTAAATAATAGTAAAAAAAGGGCAGCCCGATGCCCAAAGCATTCCGCGTTCACGAAGGGTTCGAAGAAGGGCCGCACTCCCAAGGGGTAGGGGTGTGATGTAGGCAGACCCGTCTACGCTGACGCAAGCATCAATAACTGATTTCACGGCTCGAACCCGCACACAAACCATAACCAATATAAGGAATAAATAGTAAAAGAAATGCTAATCAAATTATAATGAGAGAAGGCTGTGATATTAAAGGAATCGCTTGTCATTTAAACAAAAATAATGAAAAGAGTACCCTTGAAAATGAATAAATATGAAGATAAATTAAATGAGAACTATATCATGCATTCCCATGCATAATTAATTGTAGTTTATGTGGAAAAAATTAATCAAGAAATGAATTATACTAAACCTGCTGCTGCTCATTAAACTCAAATTTTACTACAATTACAACAAATTATAGGTCTAAACCCATAGGTTTAAAAATACAAGGGCTCAATGCTAAGAACCTTAAATGTTGAACACAAAAATTTTTAAATCGTGGATCCGCCTCTGGAGAATGATGATGAGATGAGGTCGGATGGTCGATCCCGCTTTAGTCCAAATCCTATGTTTATATTAAAAAATTTACCAAAATTTGCATAAAAATTAAATTTAGAACTTACTTTCTAATACTTGATGTTTAACTTTAGTTTAATGTTTAAGGCAAAAAAAGTAGAAAAAAAGAAAAAGACTAATTCCATAAACGAGAAGTCATAAAAAGTGGAAGAATTTGATTTTATCTCCCCTTAAATAGGAGTAAAAAAAATCTTAAAAATCAGGAAGTTAAACTCTACGTGAACATTATGAAATCATAATTATATTTCACCCGTATTTATCCCAAAACCGTTTTTCTTCTTCTTTCAAGACTTAACTATGTCATACTTTGGACTAGATATAATTAGTGATATATCAGGGATCACATCCCGCACATATTCTACATTATAGCTCACACATTATAGTCTGCAAGCGCAGTTCGATTTGTTTATGCTAAACGAGATATAAAGAAAATAACCATTGCAGGGAAGAACAAGGGAATGCCAGATCATATCTGTTTTTGCACCATGACAGTCTTATAATTTGAATTATCGGGACCTACACATATTAGTACAGTATATTAGGGTTCGCGGTGAGAACCAACGCGCAAGTTTCCTTGCATGTGGCTCGTTCGTGTTTTCCGAGGCACTGCATGCATGTCAATCAATTTTCCTTGAGTTACAAACATATTTGAAATTTATTTTTCAGATAATTCAACAATCTCTAAGTATTACTTAAATATCGATTAAATTGTTCAGAAAAAATAACAGATAATTTAGGAGGAATGGAAGTATTATAATAAGAGGTCCTTTTTGAGCAGTCAAATTGTTAAATTTCTTAATTCTCCTGCAATTTCTTCGTAGATAAGCTTTAATTATTTAGTGTTTTTTTTGTTGCATCTTCTACTCAACTTTTAGATAATATATCATTTTTATTATATTAGTTCTATGAAATATACTATGATAACATATGCATCATATGCTACTTGGGACTTATTTAAATCAAGTGTTAGAATTAGTAACGTAGTATTATTCAAAATTTTCACTTGAATATTCAAACCAAAGAATTTAACCTCTTATTTAATTTTGGAATATTCTCCAAAATACTGCTTGGTGGAATTATTAAAGCCTCAGCAACTTCTTCGTTAGTGAGATTTTTGCTTTCATTCTCAAGCTTATTATATATTCTTTTTTTTTTTTTCTCCTTCTGCATTTTTCTAGACCTATTCTATAGTACGTATTAGAATGTCAACACAATGCTAACAAGTAAAGCCAATTAGAATTATAGTTTTGTGTGAGAGGCATATTCGATTAAAACCCGTAGTCTGGTTGGGGGATACATTCAATCCTGATAAGATATCGAGATGAAAGACGAATCAAGCAAAAAAGAAGAAAGAGGGCCGATTTCTCAAGTGATAGTTCTTTTTTTGGGTTTGTCTGAATATTTTCATTCATTCTAGTTGGTAGGTCTGCGAGTAAAAGGGTAGTCGGCGAAATTTATGTGTACTATTGGTGCAAAGAATTTTTTATACAATTAGGTCACCCCAAAAATATTTTCATCAAGCTACTGTTGTAGTTTCTCATTCCTGGATTGTCATTAGTGCTGTAGGAAATATTGGGTCCACCCGTAAGGGGTGTCTAAGGCCCAATAGGGTTATTAGTTAACCCTAATATTCTCTATATAAGTACACTTAGTGTGTACACCAAAAAGAACACTCTGCAGTATTTTTCCACGCACTCTCTCTCACAATCCTAACAAGGGTTTATACTGTCAAATTGGGGTTGCTCCAACACACCGTGACAACCACCGCCGACTAGTAATTCCAGCCGCGGTTCATCCGTTCCATCCGCTTCCGCTACAAGAACAAGTAAGTTCTCGTTTTACGATTTACGAACTAAATCTAATGTGTTTAGATTAACGTAATCCTTCATTTGTGACTATAATTCACGGTTTAGTACATTATTTCCCTTGCATTTTATATACTTTAATGATAAATTACACTTTATTTGTGCGTAATAGAGCCCATTTTATGCGTAGGTGAATTGGAGATGAAAGTAGAGAAAAAGGGGTACTTAAAAGTCGAAAGCGCGCTCAAGAGCAGTTGAAAAAGGAAGCTGGCGAAGCCAGGCCTAGAGTAGGCCTTATACCTGGAGACGCCAGGCTTGAAGCTGGAGAGGGACCTGGCGAAGCGAGGCAGAAGGCGAGCTTGACCATGCCTTACACCTGGCGACGCCAGGCCTGGCGCGAAGTCCACCAGGCGTTAGGCCACGCGAGGCCAGGTTAGGGCGTGCACATTTCGAGTTTTGAAGACTTAATTCTCTCCTGGTTTGACTAGGACTTGGCCTACACATTTAGGTCTTTTCCTACACATATATATAGACCTAAAAACTCCACTTTTGAGGACTTCTGCAACCGGAGGCAAGGATAGCTCGTGGAATAATAGTTGGGAGTTAGAGTCATCAATTTCTACTTCCTTTATCTTTACCTTGTACTTTAATTATGAAAAATACTTTGGATATTGTTACTATGATTATGAGTATCTAAATTCCTAGTCTAAGGTTTTGATGGAACCTATTGAAGGATGATTTTCTTGTTACGTTAATATAAATTTGCCGTAGTATTTTCTCTACTTGTTCAACTATATTATTATTGTGGTTGATTGAAGGGACCTCAAGTAGCTGTGCCTATTTAGTATGTATTACTCAGGAGAGAGTGCATATTTAGGTAGTTGTTGAAAAACATCACTCCTAACGTATATGAGGGATCAATACAAAGGGTTTAAATGTGGGATTAGGGATAAGGAAACCTTGGTGTCTGAGTGAGCCGTACTAAATGCCAGCTAGCGTAATTCGGGAGAATATGTCTAGTAAATTATGATAATTACTCGGGAGAGAGTTATGACAGTTAGAGAGCTCATGGTCGATAGAGAAGACTTAGGCAAATTCATAGAAAACATAGCGAAAAAGATCCCGACAATAGGGGAAATCACAACTTTAGATTATTCTAATTATTGTTTACAACCCGTTCATCGTTGGTTATTAATTATTTCATTTTCATTGCGTAATATTTAGTTAATAAAAATCCAAATTATTACTTAAATATTTTTAAAGATTGATTACGTGAATTTGTGCGAGTCTAATAGTTGTGTTTGATTGTTTAATTCCCTATGAGATTCGACTCCAGACTTATTAGCCGAAATATATTTACGACGACCACTTGTCCTTTTTGTAAGGCATAGTAGGGAATGATCAAATTTTGGCACCGTTGCCGGGGAATTAACGATGTTATTAATTGCAGTTAAAAGAAGTGCTAGAATTCTTAGTGTAGTCAATTTTCTTCATTTTAAACCAAATACATTAAAATTTTAACGTTTGTAGTCTTGGGTGTTACAGGTGCATGCCTAGGAACTCCTCAAGAACTGGTGAATTGATCGAAGCGTTACCAGATCCTGAGAAAGTTTTTAAGGCATTAACTCATGCAAACAAGAAAAGCAAACAACAACAGAACTCGACAGAACAAATCGAACCAGACACGACCGACATAATAGAACATCCAATCAACAACAGAAACAATGCGAATGGACTAAACAACCAGGGTGTGGTGCCTCTTGTACCAGAAGCAACATTATATGATTGGGCACAATCCACCGCCGACAATCTGGCAACCACAATTGCAGTCCCTCAGATACAAGCGAAATCATTTCAAATAAAAAACAACATGCTATATTTGTTGCAGAACAAGAGACTGTTCTCATGGTCACACATTGAAGATCCTCAGCAGCATCTGTAAGAATTTCCTGTCGATATGTTTCACGCAAAGGCAACCTAACGTGACACCATACGCAATAAAGTTGTTGTTGTTCCCATTCTCGGTGACAGGAGAAGCCCAAACTTGGCTTAATTCACTCCCCATAAACTCCATCACTACTTGGGAGGAATTAGTCAAGCAATTTTTGAACAAATTCTACCCACCCAATAAAACTGCCCAACAGATTAATGATATATTGAGCTACATGCAGAGACCAACAAAATCACTACAAGAAACGTGGGGGAGGTGCAAGGGTATGCTGGTTAAGTGTCCACATCATGGCATTCCAGATCAGATGCTGGGACAAAGATTCTACATGGGACTAGATGACGGCTTGAAGGACAATGTTGATGCTTCAACAGGTGGAGCATTTTTGAGTAAAACATTCGGAGAATGAAAGACCCTACTTGATAATATGGCCCAAAACTCAGGATGGATGACAAGAGCCTCTACGATCACTCCGATAGTTCACTCAGTGGCTTTGGACCCAAACAACTCCATCGCTGAGAATGTGGCCACTCTAATGACACAAATGAGTATCCTCACCAAAAATATTGATGAATCAGGCCAGAAGTAGCAGGTTCACATAGTTGACGCAACTAATGGGGGCTTATATACACCATGCATTAACCAACCATATTTTTGCTCGTGGAGTGTGGAATGTGACAACCAGCTCAGGAAGATATGAATTGTGTAGCCAACTATGGGGGACAGAGGCAAGGTGGTCGGAATTGGGGTCAACAGAATCAACAATATAGACCAGCGCAACAGCAGTACAATAACAACAACAATCCTGGAGCTATGCGACCACTGGGTTAAGTTGTGCCTTACCAAAGGCAACAAGGTTACATCCAGCAAAATCAACAGCTGACTTATCAACAACCTCAACAAAAACAAATTATGAGACAAGATGATGGGTTTACTGAACTTAAGGGAATGCTGGACAACAACAACAGAATGCTGAAACTGATTGGGTCCACGGAAAAAATGCAACAGAGAGTAGAATCACATGAATCAGCAATAAAGGGTATTGATATTCAATTAGGACAGATTTATATGGCTCTAAACAATCGTCCCCAAGGGACATTACCTGCAGACACACAAGTCAACCCAAAAGAACAGGGCCCGAACAACTTATGGCAGTAAGTCTACAAAATGGTAGAGACCTAGATCTGGAGCAAGAGATGGATCGTGAAAGCCGACCTACTAAAACATTTGTGCCAATACCCATTGATATAGATGATTCAACAAGATTAACAGAGGTGACGGTACAACATGTGCCAGCTGAATCAAGCAAAGAAAAAGAGCTCGCGAAGGAAACTGAGTCAGTGCAAGAAAAGGCAGTAGAAATAGTGCCAGAGCAGTTTCAAAATCACATCTCAGGAAAGAAGCGACCTCCAACACCCTTCCCCCAGAGATTGGCCAAATATAAAAAAGATGAGCAGTATAAGAAATTCTTGGAGATGTTGAAGCAAATTCAGGTGAACATTCCATTGATTGACGCCTTAAAGGAAATGCTTGGTTATGCAAAAATGATGAAGGACTTGATGTCTCATAAGTTCAAATTTCAAGACTTAGACACGGTTACACTGATGCAGACATATAGTGCTATTGTGACGATACCTATAGCTGAGAAATTGTCTGACCCAGGGAGTTTCACAATCCCATGCACAATAGGCAACTTTGCGTTTGCTAAGACACTCCGTGATTTGGGGGCAAGCATAAACTTGATTCCCCTGGCTATCTACAAAATGTTAGGCATTGGAAGAGCTAGACCCACATCCATGTTATTACAGCTGGCCGACCGGACATCGAAGAGGCCCTCGGGTATCCTTGATGATGTATTAGTACAGGTTGGGAAGTTTGTGTTCCCAGCAGATTTTGTCATTCCTAATTGTCGGGTTGCCGAGGAAATTCCCATAATTTTGGGAAGACCATTCTTGGTCACTAGGAGAGCTTTAATTGACGGTGAAAATGGAGAGCTCAAAATGAGATTAAATGATGAAGAAATAACATTCAACGTGTAGAAATCTACGCGGCGACCAAGTGAATTTTCTAATTGCTCTATAATAGAAGCCGTGGATGTAATTTTGGAGGAGGAAGATGAAACCTTGAACGCTAAAGACCCTCTAGCAACTCTTCTCATGAACTTAGATGAAGTAAGTGGAGAGGATTTGACGGAAAGGGTGCTGTCTCTTGAAGGCCAAGGGTTTTGGAAACAAGAACTCGAATTTGAGCCTTTACACTTAGAAGAAAGAAAAACTCGTCTAGCTAAGCCATCGATAGAAGAACCACCAACATTGGAACTAAAGCCGCTACCACCTCACCTCAGGTATGCTTTCCTGGGACCTAACTAAACTTTACTTGTTATTATCTCATCTGCTTTGTTAGATGTGCAGAAGGAACATATTTTGCAGGTACTGAGTGAGTGCAAAACTGCAATTGGTTGGACCATTGCAGACATTAAGGGTATCGGCCCGACCTTCTGTATGCATAAGATTTTGCTGGAAGATGGCCACAAAACTTTCAAAGAACATCAAAGAAGGATAAACCCCAACATGAAGGAAGTTGTGAAAAAGGAGGTGATAAAGTGGTTACATGTGGGGATCATTTTCCCCATCTCCGACAATAATTGGATCAGTCCAGTCCAATGTGTACCTAAGAAAGGTGGGATGGCTGTAGTGCAAAATGAGAACAATGAGTTGATATCAACAAGAACAGTCACGGGATGGCGAATTTGTATGGACTATAGAAGATTGAACACGGCCACCTGAAAAGACCATTTTCCTTTGCCGTTCAATAACTAAATGCTAGATCGATTGGATGGGAGGTCCCACTTTTGCTTTATAGATTGATACTTTGGGTATAACATATCTCCATTGCCCCGGAACATAGAGAGAAAATATCATTCACCTGTCCATATGGCGTCTACGCCTTCCGGAGGATGCCGCTCGGCCTATGCAACGCACCTGCCATATTTCAAAGGTGCATGATGGCCATCTTCACTGA
Source organism: Nicotiana paniculata (assembly GCA_005239505.1). NCBI lineage: Eukaryota > Viridiplantae > Streptophyta > Magnoliopsida > Solanales > Solanaceae > Nicotiana > Nicotiana paniculata. The sequence continues at coordinate 43,883 of ML333786.1, forward strand.
TACGGTTGAGGACATCATGGAGGTCTTTATGGATGATTTCTCGGTGGTGGGTGACTTATTCGACGACTGCCTAAGGAATTTGAAAAGAGTGCTAAAAAGATGTGTCGAGACGAATCTGGTACTTAACTGGGAAAAGTGCCATTTCATGGTATAAGAAGGTATAGTCTTGGCGCACCTAGTGTCGAGTAAAGGCATTGAGATAGATCTTTCCAAGGTTGATGTGATCGAAAAGCTTCCACCACCCACTTCCGTCAAAGCAATAAGAAGTTTCCTGGGCCACCCGATTTCTATAGACGATTTATAAAATATTTTTCCAAAATTGCTAACCCCTTATGTAAATTGCTTGAAAAATATCACCCTTTTGTGTTTTCTGATTATTACAAGGTAGATTTTGAGGAATTGAAGAAGATACCGGTGACTGCACTTATCATAATTGCACCTGATTGGAAGCAACCATTTGAGTTGATGTGTGACGCAAACGACTATGCTGTGGGAGCAGTGCTTGGACAGTGCAAAGACAAAGTCATGCATCCAATATAATACACAAGTAGAACTTTGAGTGGTGCCCAACTAAATTACACAGTGACCGAGAATGAGTGCTAATAGTGGTGTTCGCATTTGACAAATTCATGTCATACCTGATAGGCTCTAAGGTAATTGTTTATACTGACCATGCTGCTCTCAGGTACTTAATTGGTAAGAAGGAGTCAAAGAGGGGCCTGATTTCGATAGGTACTATTACTGCAAGAATTTGACTTGGAAATCCGTGACCGAAAGGGAACGGAGAACCAAGTGGCTGATCACTTGTCCAGGCTAGAAGGAGCCGAGAAGAAGGTTGAAGTGGAAGATATTGTGGAGACCTTCCCATATGAACAACTACTAGCCACGAGTCTTGAGGTAGCACCATGGTATGCAGACATAGCAAACTACCTGGCAAGCGATATTGTCCCCTATGACCTTTCCTCTGTTCAAAAGAAAAAGTTCTTTTGTTACTGTCGTATGTATTATTGGGATGAGCCTTATCTGTTCAGGATTTGTATTGATAACATGATCCGGAGATGTATCCCCGAGATAGACCAATTTTCTATTTTGCAGGCTTGTCACGCTTCACCATATGGTGGCCATTTCGGGGGAGTGAGGACAACTGCGAAAGTGTTGGAATCAGGATTCTATTGGCCGACATTGTTCAAAGATGCACACTTATGGGTAAAGGGTAGGGGTGGACATAAAATCCGAAAAACCGAATTTCGAACCGAACCGAACCGAATTAATTCGGTATTTCGATTTCTATTTTTTCGGTATTTCGGTCTAATTCAGTACTACATTTTCGGTATTTCGGTAAGGTTCTCAGTATTAGGATCTTTAAATTTTGGTATACCGAAATACCAAATTAACCAAATTTTTAAAGACCTTTTAAATAATTCCCAGGTCCCAGCCTACCCCAGCGCCCCAACCTACCCAACTGCCCAACAGTTTTTTATAATTCCCAGCTCACTCCAACGCCTCAACCCAAGCCCAATAATTCAATTAGGGTCTAAAGAGTAAAGACTCTAAAACTAAAACTCTAAACTTCTAAAGTCTAAACAGTAAACTCTAGAAAGAAAGATTAGAGCAGCAGTCAACACAACTCCTCATACGGGCGACTAGCGACGGGCAGACGGGCGACGACAGTAACAACTCCTCACTCACTCCTCCATAATTTACTTGAAAGGTATGTTTCTACTGTATAGTTTCTTCCATTATTTAATTGAAAGCTTTCTTTTTTTTTTATACGGGAAGTGTACAGAGATGGAGATAATATTAGGCAGATGTGATTTAGACTTTAGATTTTCAGCGAAGAAGGAAGAGCTCTGCTGATGGTGACTGAATTTTAAAAATAATGGTACTGTATTGATTAAAGAGAGAGAACAAAGTTGTCCGAGTTTTTATGTAAATGAAAAGTGAATTACCTGTTATTTTCTGTTTGAAATTGAAAATCCGAGTTAAAATTGTTCGTAGTGTTGTTTGATTCATCAACACGTGCTGAATATTGGGTTTTGCTACGTGTTATCTCTGATTCGCTGTTGTTTGGTGTCATTCAGTACATGATTTAGTCATCAGTTGATTAAAGTTATAATTGAAAAATCACAAACTAGAACCGAGTGTTTGTGTGGAAACTCAATTGCTGTGCATCTTCTTTTTAGACCAGATGGGCAGAAACAGAGATTGAGAGTTGAGACTGCATATAATTTGGAAACTACTGAATTCTGTAATTGCATTGTTAGAGTAATTTATCTTGATGTATTGGTTATGATTAGAGTAATTAGTGTATTGGTTATAATTAGAGTATTGGTTATGAATTCTGTTGTTTGTTGTTTGATGTATTGGTTATGATTACCTTATTTGTTGAAGAGAGGACTAAGTTCAACTCATTTTTCTTTTGGAGCAGCATGCTTACAGTGTTCTTTCTATGGTTGAATCCATACAAAAATTCTTTATTATATTTGTATAGATGTTAGATGAAAGTTTAAACAATGTTGCCGGTTTAAGTAAAAGTTTACCTATTACTCAAAATAGCAACACCAACACCATTGATACTCAAGATTCTAAGAAAAGAAAAGAAAATTCATGCAACCTAGATCCGACGTTTGGAATCATTTTGATAAATTTGAGGTAAATGGGGTTGGTAAAGCAAGGTGTAGATATTATAAGCAAGCTTATGCTGCTAATTCATCTAAGAATGGAACAACCAGATTGAAACCTCATTTGACTAGATGCAAAGAATACCCACCTAACATTGATAAAGATAAAAGTCAAACAAAGTTAAATTTTCAATCTTGCCAAAATGATGAAGGATCACTTTGGAAATTTGATCAAGAAGTGGTTAGGAGGGACTTTGAGATGATAGTTATTGATGAACTACCATTTAGCTTTGTAGAAAATGAAGGCTTTATGAGAAAAACTCAACCACTATTTCGTCTTCCTTCTCGTAGAACAATAACAAGGGATTTTTATGAAGTTTACGGTGAATTGAAGCAAAATCTAAGGAAGTCTTTTAGAGAAGCACAACCAAAAATTTGCCTCACAACAGACACATGGACTTCATTAAAAAGAATAAATTATATGTGTTTGACAGCCCACTTCATTGATAGGGATTGAAAGTTGCATAAAAAAATACTAAATTTTTTCCCTATCAATAGTTATAAGGGTGAAGAGATAGCTAAAGTTGTTTCAAATTGTTTGCTTAAATGGAAATTAGACAAGGTATTCACTATTACCGTGGACAATGCTTCTTCAAATGATGTCACGTTCAAAGAATTGTATAAAAAAATAGATATATGGAAAACTAATATGATGGGTGGTAAACATATTCATGTGATATGCATGGCTCATATATTAAATCTAATTGTGCAAGATATTTTGAAAGAAATTGATGCTTCTGTCGCATGTTTGAGAAATATTGTGAGGTATGTGAGAGCTTCACCTGCAAGGACCTTAAAGTTTAAACAGTCTTGTGCACATGTAAAGGTATAATGTACCAAAACATTGTGTTTGAATGTTCATACTAGGTGGAGTTCCACCTATTTGATGTTGGACATGGCACAAAACTTTGAAAAGATATTTGATAAGTTTCATCTTTTTGATGATGGATTTTCTGCTTATCATTGTTCTTGTGAAGATGGTAGTAGTGCAGGTCCTCTTGAATCTGATGATTGGGTGAATGTGAGGAATGTGATAGAGTTTCTTGCAAGATTTCAAGAGCTCACCAAAAAAGTTTCAGGTTCACGTTCACGTTATGTCACTTGTAATGCTCATTTTGAGGATGTATCTGAACTTTATTGTCATTCGAAAATATGTTTAGTTAGTGAGGATGAGCATTTGAGAAAAATGGTTGCGGATGCAAGAAAAGTTCAAGAAGTATTGGGTGAGCCTGGAAAGATGAATAAAATAATTTTTATTGCTTCCGTCTTTGGTCCACGTAACAAATTTGAATATGTAGAGGGAGAACTTGAAGACCTTTCTGGGGAGGAAAAGGGGAAGATAATAAATGTTGAGGTGTATACTTATATGAATTCTTTGGTTGAAGAGTATCTAAAAAAGTATTCAACTGGATCTTGTCCTCAATCTCCATCTAGTTCTACTTCATCTAATAACACATCTAATACATCTAGTGGGAGTGTTATGAACTGCATCTTTAATAAGGACGAAGCTTCACTTGAAGAAAAAAACAGAATACAATGGAAGTAGGGGTGCTAAATCGGAGTTGGATAAATACATTAGTGAATAACAAGAGCTTTTTAGAGAAGAATTTCATATCTTAAGTTGGTGGAAAACACATGCTCCTAGATTTCCTATTCTTTCAGAGTTGGCTCGTGATGTGTTGGCCATTCCAATTTCTAGTGTGACGTCGGAATGCGCATTTAGCACCGTGGCCGTATTCTTGATTCATTTAGGAGTTCATTGACTCCTAAATGTGTGCAAGCTCTTATTTGTGTTCAAGATTGGCTTAGAGAAGAGGAGAATCCTATTAGTGTTGAAGAAGACTTGAGTATCTTGAGGAACTCGAGCTTGATAAGCTTTAATATTTTGTGTGTATTTTAGTTCAAAATAATATAACATACTTGTTTATTTGTATGACGATTACATATTTGGTCAAATTATCTTTAGATATGGAAAATAATGGAAGCACTACTAGCATTTCTTGATGTATAGTTGCAACTTGCAACTTGAGTGGTAAGTTTAATACGCTATTTGTTTGGTGATATACTTTTGTAGTTTTGTTTTATTATCATCAAAAAATAATATTCTAACTTATGATTTATATTTTTTTTAGGTTCAAGTGCAATCATGCCCCGTGCTCCTAAAGTACGCTCTCATATTTGGGAACACTTGGAGGTGAAAGAGGGATGGCACATGTTCTTTAACAAGTCATATTAGGCATTGTCTTGAGCGTCTTCCTGAAATTCGTATTTAAGAATTAGAGTCTGCTGTAATTCTGTTGTTTTTGTTGCATTGCTGCTACTGTTAGACTGTTAAATCTGCTCCTGTTATATCTCCTATTGCACTGTGTTTATGCCTGTTAATGCTGCTATACTGCTGCTGCTGTAATTCTGTTGTGAGACTGATTTAATGTTTATTATGCTCCTGCTATAATTCTGTTGTGAGAGTGAGACTGATTTAATGTTTATTATGCTGCTGCTGTGATTCTGTTGTGAGAGTGAGACTGATGTAATGTCTATTATGCTGCTGCTGTAATTCTGTTGTGGATGTATCATTTCGTTAAGTGTTAAGTGCTCTATACCAAGACTTGGTTTGCCAGCATACGAATGGTGGTCAAAATCTCTTCATGGTATTGCCACTAATGGACCTGGGGTCAACTTTAATGGCCCAATCAAAGGTGCCACTAGTTTCACTCAAGTTATTCTTACTGCAGCTGTTTTCAACTGAACATTGTGGCATTCAATTGCTACAAGTATTGCAGTTGAGGCAAGCGCTATGTACAATTTGGGTCAAGCTGGGCTTACATTTTGTTAACACTGTTATCTAAATACTTTTTCATTTTTTGTTTTTGAGTTTGCTGAAACCATTTTTGAACTAAGGCAGACAACATTTCATTATTATGAATGGCACTGGCAGCATTTCCTTAATTCATTGTCACTCGTTAGTGTTGCTTATTTAGAGAATATTAAACTGAAACCGTACCGAACCAAAATAATAAATACCGAACCGTACCGAAATAATTTGGTACGGTATTTGGTATACACAATTTATAAATTAAATACCGAAATACCGAACCAAAATTCTTAAATACCAAATGTCGCGCCCCCCTTTTTCTCGCGAAATCGGGTTTTGACATTTTTGGGATAACTCTTTTAAAGGAAAGGTTATTAAAAGAGGAGAGTCGCCACCTAACGGATTAAGGTGCGTTAGGGCACCTAGAGCAGTTAACTCATGAAACTAGTTTGCATCACTAGAGATCGGGTAAGCTCGAAATTACCTTGAGGGGAAGGTGTTAGGCACCCCTCGAGGTCCACAACGGTGGGTCCCCACCGAACTTAATTAAGCGAATTAGTCTTAAAGAAAAATAAATCAATTTAGACAACTATTATTTCAAAACATGAATTAAAAGGGGTCCTAAGTTTTTTAGCCTATAGGATCATTTCCATGCAATACTTGGTAACTTTCCCAAAGTTGGGGTGCTACACATAGTATTAGCGCACGGGTCATCATTTCCTTTACTACCCAATTACTATCTTTCAGTTGTTACTTAAGCGTTCTAGTAGCTTCTAACTCGTGCCTTATGCGTGCACTACCCGTCCCTTACCTATGCTTCTGGAGATGTTTAGGACCTCTATTTAAGGTAGTTCTAGACTGACCTATGTTGGTTAAAAAGAGAAAAATCTAGGCGATAAAAAAAATTCAGATAGGACTATCATGTAAGGAGCAAATAAGGGCTCATGTTAACCTCCACAAGTAACAACAAATGCACGCAGTTCAATCAATAATATTTCATTAATTTAGGATCCTATAGGCAGGATATCTAGATGGGCATAAACATAATGTAAGAAACCAGTTTATTAGAACGAGCATCGATACCTATCAATTTGCCTACTGATTTATTAAGCTTTGAATCTGGGCACATTTCAGGCAGTAATATGTCATAGTTTTAGGCCCAGAATCCTTAGAAACCTTACAGGTTTTCCTAAGTGATAACAAAGCAGAATCCTATAGGCATGGCATCTACAACTGTTAATTATAGACCTATAACATGGTTTCTAAGCGAATTGCTCATAAAGACAGGTTTTATCTTTTTAGATCTTATAGGCATGCTTTCTAATTTTGTAGAATTAATTTAAATCCTATAGACATGATTTATAAGTGTTGAAACTGATTAAATCCCTATAAACATGATCTCTAGGTTTACAAACGGATTTTACCCTATAGACATGATATCTATTAGTTTGAATCCCATAGACATGATATCTTAGATGAAACTGATTTTTTATGTCTCCTATAGGCATGATATCTAAGTTGAAACTGATTTTTAATCCCTGTAGGCATGAATTCTATTAATCACATGTGGGCAGAATTTTAGACAAGTCACCAGGAAAGTTTATTAATTCATACAAATATGATCCTATATACATGATCACTAATGCACGTTGAGATTGGAAATATGTGTAGATCCTATGAACATGGATTCTAATGCAGAATTAACAAAAGACCTACAGGCAGTGTCTCTAGTATGCCGAAAATATGAAGATTCAGAGTCACAAACAGTCAAAAAAAACATCCTATAGGCAAGATCTCTAAATGAACAGTAAAATGCACATAAGGAACCAACACAATAGACCTATAGGCAGGATTTCTACCCGAGTTTTTTAACAAAGATATATAAACCCCCCAGCATTTACTAATAACCTCAGATCTGTTTATTACAAAGATTATTACATCCCAATAATGAATAAATTACAGAGCAAAATTCATTATACCATAGGGAGCCTTCATAGGCCCAATATAAACCTGGGAACCAGGCCTTCAAGCAAAGCAATTCTGAAGTATACATGTGGTCCACCATGGCACATAGAATTAGGTTCCTAGGGCGTCAAAGTTCCCAAGGGCCTCAGGGACCTCGGGTAATGCTCACACCAGGACCAAACTTAAAGAAACAGTTCATAAAAGATTGGAAGACCAACCCCAATGTGTCAGAGTTCAGAGGAGTCTCAAGGACCCTAGGAAGTGCTCACACTAGGGGTGGTAGGAACCTAGATAACTAAGAGTAGAAGTTTGAAAACCAGTACATAGGGGGTAAGAGGGACAATTTGGAAAGCAGTTTGGTTTTCAGAATCAAACATATTCAGATTACATGGTTGCAAACAAAGCTGTACCAGGAAATAAATAGAGTCCATATTCCACAAATGGTCTAAGCAGATTGGTATTTATTCAAACTAGATACTCGTACCAGTATTTAAAGCAATCACAAAAGAGAAAGGACACTTGAATTAACAAACATAATTGGCCATACATTAATTATATGCTTGCAATATCTAGTCATGTTCGAAATAGGGAACATACAACTGAATTAGATAGGGTTTCACATCATTAGAGATAACCTACTTTACATTATCACTAAGTGAAATCATATGGACATATAGCAAACAGAAGCATGCTGAGGTTTTGAAATAAACTAACCAAATAAGCACGTAGAACAGAATTAGGATGACAAGAGTTAAAACATACCAGTTGAGAAGAAAACAAACAGGAATGTAGCAGCGATTTGAATCCATAGAGTCTAGCCTTGGATTTCAGCCGGCCAAATAGTGCAAAAAATTAGAATAACAGAAAGAGAGAACTTGATATTTTTGAGAGAACAGAAAACTTAAGAGTTCCAGTGAGGAGGTTGTAAAACGTGTGTGTGAGTCTGAGTCTGAGTGTCAGTGTGTGTCTTTTTTAATCAAAACAAAGAGACGGTTTAAATAGCACACGATAGAGTAAGACATATAAGGTATGAAAATCAATTGCACAAAAATTAGGTATGAAGATTAGTTAATCAGTCAATTAAGGTTAACAAGAATCAATTAACAGGCAAAACCAAGTAAGTATCATTTAATTTAACGAAGATCTCACACAGAATCAATCAGCTTCTATGAATGAAGTTAAATAAAGTAAGAATTGATTCCATAATCAAAGAACTCAGAGCACCAAATCAGCCAGCAATACGAGTACATAAATAAGGTATGAGCAAGTAAGAATTTAATTAGGGAATACAAGTACTAAATTCAAACCCTAATTTAGGCAAATAAATCACTTAACACTTTAATTGACAGAGCTAAGGTAAACGGATAAAGAAGTATAATAAATAGTCGAATAATTGAAACCCTCAGACATATCAAAGACATGGAAATGAAACTCAAGTAAAATCAGTCGAAAAAGTAAAGAAGAAAACCGGAGTTGAAAACATTTAAACGTTTAAACATTCTTTGCAAAAACCCATAAGAAATCAAAATCCTAACTTTTAGGGTAAAATAAAATCGGTTAATAATAAATAGCAACAATAGAAAACTTTAAGGAAAAATATCAAACAAACTCAAAATCGCTTAAGATCTAAGGAGATCTAAACGGATTCAACCAGAAATAGCTAGGCTCATGAAAATAAACAGAGGTGAATCAAAATCTGGTTTGAACCGGAGATTTGAAACCATAAAAACACGAAAAATACTAGTACTCACAGATATCAGAGTGAACATAGACGGATTAATAGAGAAATGAGAGATCTTGAACCAAATCTGGTTCGAACCCCTTAAGATTATCCTCAAGTAACATGAAAATCATACAACCAGTAGAGAGATGAGGCCAAATAAGGCATGAAATTGAAAGAAGACCCCATGAATCGAGGGGATATCAGTGATGGCTGGTTGGGGGAAATGAGGGTAGGGTTTAGGTTTGGGTGTCATTAAAAATGGAAGCTTGATCCTGGACCGTTGATCTTCTGAGATCAACGACCAGGATTAAATTATGATGGGGCGGGTTATGGATATTGGGTTAGTGGATTATCGGGTTATAATAATTGGGATGATAATTATTGGGCCGGGGTCCGAAAATTTAACTGAAAAGAGGCTATGTTTTAAATACCCACTTAATTTAATTAAAAATAATTTATAAAAGTAATTAGTAAATGATAAAAAATGCTCTTTGTGTATGAAAATGATTTAAAATAATTACTTAATATTATAAAAATATAAAAATTTATTTCGTGGAAAATAAAGTAATTATGCACACATGGGCTATTATTGCAAAGTCATTACAATTATAACCTAAAGATGTAAATACTATTTTGCATAGAATATTGAAGCTTAATATAAATATAAATGATAAAAATTAAGCAGTAAAAATTATTATAAAGTCATTTGTGATGCAATTAGTAATTATTTAGATAATAAAATAATGGAATAAATTAATTTAAAATTCTTTAAAATTACAGAAAATTATGGAAAAAATACTAATTGATGCTCATGCATTAATTTAAAAATATATATGCATTTTAAAAATAATATAGGAAAAAATTGGGTATCAACAACTGCCCCTCTTTACCCGAGAAGGATGAAAGAGTTGTCGGGTAATCATATGATAGCTAATTTTGACCGAATAGAGTGATCTGAGAGATATAGGCTGCACTTTGGTTTCCGAGATGCCTACATATCCCTGGTTTTACAGGAATCAAGCCATGTGTAGTTCTGGATCCACCAGCGAAATAAACTGATGGACTTGTCATAAGGACGGACAAAAGGTTTCGAGTAGGATGAAACGTTTATGGTGGGCAGTCAGGTTTGAAATAATTCGAAGGGGCTGGAGTGGGATTTCTCCTGTTGGATAATAGTTACTCACTGGGTCACCTGCAAATCAAAAGATGTACTGCAAGCATATACGTATAACTTTGCGTAAATTTAGCTATGATGCAAATTCCCTTCAGGCCATGAAAATTGTCTTTGGACGATTGAGGATGATGTCCTTAGACCATGACGTCCCGGGCCATGAATTCTGAGGTAAGGGATTCGCAGGCCATGAAATGATATTCTCGGGCCATGAAAATGGTGCCTCCGAACAATGACACCTTTGAATAATGATGTGAAAGTTTGAGAAATCCTCAGGCCATGGCATGATGTCTTTCGGCTATGAGGATAGTGCCTTCTGACTATGACGCCTTCGGATAAGTTGGCTATATTTCAGCCCATGAGGTGCAGAGACATGATGCTAGAAGCGATAAGACATGGCTTAGTCTTGTATGAAGTTGAAGGCAGAGCTTAGCCCGAGAGAAGAGAACAATGCAAGAGAGACAATGCTTAGTCTCGTGCGAGATTTGGGACAATGTTTAGTCCCATACAAAGAGAAGGCAGTGCTTAGACTTATGCAAATAGGGAGGCAGGGATTAGCCTCATGCAATATTCGGGACAGTGCTTAGTCCTATGCAAAGAGAAGGCAATGCTTAGCCTTATGCAAGTAGAGAGGCCGGACTTAGCCTCATGCAAGATTCGGTACATGGCTTAGTCCCATGCAAATAGAAGGTAGTGCTTAACCTTATGCAAGTAGAGAGGCAGGGCTTATCCTCATGCAAGATTTGGGACAATTCTTAGTCCGTGCAAGGAGAAGGAAATGCTTAGCCTTATGCAAGTGAAGAGGCAGGGCTTAGCCTCATGCAAGATTCGGGACATTGCTTAGTCCCATGCAATGAGAAGGAAATGCTTAGCCTTATGCAAGTAGAGAGGCAGGGCTTAGACTCATGCAAGATTCGGGACAGGGCTTAGTCTCATGCAAATAGAAGTCAGTGCTTAGCCTTATGCTAATGGGAGGCAAGGCTTATGCTAATGGGAGGCTTAGCAGGATCGAGACAAGGCTTAGTCTCATGCAAATGGGAGAGGCAGGGCATAGCCTCATGCAAGATTGAGACAAAGCTTAGTCTCATGCAAATGGGAGAGGCAGGGCATAGCCTCATGCAAGATTGAGACAAAGCTTAGTCTCATGCAAGGTTCGGTACAGTGCTTAGTCACATGAAAGGAGATGACAATCCTTAGCCTTATGCAAGCGGGAGGCAGGGCTTAGCCTCATGCAAGGTTCGGGACAATGCTTAGTCCCATGCAAGGAGAAGGGTAAGAGCGAAGTATTCTCAGCTAACAATGTGTTTTGTGCATAGTGATTTTGTTGTTGCAACGATATTTGTCATGATGATATAGTCATGCATCCAAAGAAAAATTTGTGAGTTTTGCGGGGGAAGGTTGGTTCGTTCCTTCATCTGCTTGACTTGCTCCGTGCTGTCTGAAGATCCTGTCCAAACTATTAGGGTAGCATTTGCTAAAGCAAAGTTTCTTTTTCAATAGCATGCATGCATAACTTTCAAAATACATAGTAGTATATAGTTTAGAAATATAAATTTCAAAAGAAATAGTAGTATATAGTTTAGAAATTAGTTAGATGAACCAGTAACTGCGGCATAATCAGAGACATTGCGACTTCCTCTGCTGTAGAATTTTGGGAGTCCTTCTCAAAATTCTACCCCAGTTAACTAGATGAATGAATTTTCTAATCGCTCCGTATGCTGCAGTTGACTGAACTTACTTCAGAATTTTGAGGGTCCTAGTCAAGATTCTGCCCCAGTTTCTGATTGTGGGGAGAATGGAAATTTTATTTAATTGTGACCGAACCCACATGGCTGCCTACGTATCCCCTGTTAAATGGGAATCAGGTCGAGCGTAGTTCAATTTACATCATATAGAAAAGCATAAGCTTATTTTACATTTAATATCTTTTGACTGCATTTGAGTTGATAGGCTTTGGCCAGATTTCTCCGTCCATCTATGCGAGTATGAGTGCTCCTCGCGTTAATACTCTATGAACCATGTAAGGACCTTGCCAGTTGGGAGAGAATTTCCCTTTGGCCTGATCTTGATGTGGAAAGATCCTTTTCAACACCAGCCGCCCCGGTGTGAACTGTCTTGGTCTGACTCTTCTTGATTTTCAGGCTCATGTCTGGCTTGAATTTCCTGAGTTTTAGCTTCACTGGCGGACACATTGGATTTGTAGGTAACTTGTGAGCCACTATGGATGTGCTCAACCCTGTCATATCGTCGTATGACCATGCAAATATATACTCATATTCTTTCAGGAACTAAGTGTATTCTTCTTTCTCTGACGGTGACAAATTGATGCTTATGCGGGTTTCCTTGACGGTTTCAGAATCTCCCAAGTTGACTATCTGGGCCTCGTCCAGGTTGGACTTGGGCTTGTTCTCAAAGTTCTCCACTTCTCTGACAATTTCCTCAGGTATTACACCCTCTTCTTCTATTTCTTCTGAGTCACTGTCCTTCTGTTGCGTTGTCTCATTACAAGTCACAGTCGGTTCATCGAGATAGGAAATAGTAATGCTGTAGGGATAAGGATATGAAAGAAAAGTAGTAATATAAAACATCAAGCCATTCAAAGCATCAGACAAAATGATTTTCAATAACTCAAATAACGTTTTTGGAACATTGAAAAATATTATTTAAAATAAAAAATGCTATCAGCCTTGCTACCCCGAGACTCTTCGGGCCCTTGATGGTTTAGCGGTCCAGTTCTTGAGGAATGCTCCTCTCTCCACAAATTGGATGGTAGGGCCTTCGGATCTGGTATGATAAGCTGATGATGCCAGTATGCATGAACCAACCTTGGGGAATGAGAATAATCAAAAAGGAAAGAAAAACAAAAGGTAACCAAGTCAGTAAGGGTTCCAAAAAGAGTATTTGCAATATTTAAACACATGTGCGGGAATGTAAATTAGCGTCCTAATTTGGGAGCCTCGTTGTGCCTGAGGTAGGACTAGCAACAAGTTGATCTAGAGAACTTCAGTACCAATAATTGCCTCATTTCATTAATGTAAAATAGATGAATCTAAAATGACACTTACTAAGATAAGTCACTAATGGAAGTTGGCCTTATTGCATTTGAAAAGCAAATAAACCTAATTTACTTGGTCCCAGAAGGATCTTCCCCAGGCTTGATTATTTTGGATCCATCGATCAGATTCCCCAGGTCGTGCATGCCCAACAACATGCTTCCCATCAATCTAGCAACAATGATGGTATGTTACGGACCATGCCGAACCTGGGGACTTCGTGCCTCAGTTTCTGCAAAACAAATAAGGTTAGACCCTTCCCCCTCCAGATTCGACTACTTATACATCAATGATTAGCATATTGGCACTTATTTCTCCAAATTAATGCACATATCATGGTTACTTTCGTTGGGATTATGGAAATCCCGGTGGACTTTTGGACAAGGCTTTTCTTAAAAAGTTATTATGTGGACAACATATTAACCCTAGATAGGTTTGACCATAAGGCATGTATAGTAAATCAGAGTAAGGTTTCTATAGAGGTTTAGACTGGTACCTTCAAGCGGACAACTTGAGTGGGAAAGGCACACAACCGTCGACTGCACCGTTGATCGACTAGCTTTACCGCAAATAAGCCTTTCCGAATTCAAAGGGGTGATATATAGGAAGAGATCAAAAACTCATCAATCGTTGCTATGGTATTGATTACGCACAAGTGAAATATGATGTTGAGCATGATTTATGCAACGAAAATGTCACGACCAAAATTTCCCTCCATTGGGTATCGTGATGGCACCTAGTCTTAAGGACTAGGTAAGCCTAATACTCATGGAATAACAACAGAAATAAACAAAAATCAAATATTTTTCTAAAATAAAGAATTCCTTGATACAATGCATATTCCCAAAACCCGGTAGTACAAGTCATAAGCTCTATAAGGTTACTACAACTTCTAAATACAACTGTTTAGAAATAAGTAAGAACAATTGAATAAAAAAAGGAAGGTGACTCCGAAGCCTGCGAACGCAGCAACAAGTTTACCTTAAGTCTCCTCGACAATGACCCGCGTAGCTATTAATAATCAATACCCGTCTGCACAAAAAAAAAGTGCAGAAGTGTAGTGTGAGCACACCACAGCGGTGCCCAGTAAGTATCAAGACTAACCTCGATGAAGTAATGCCGAAGACTAGTCAATACACCATTGATCTAATAAATTATACAGACATAAATATAGAAATGACAGAGTATGACATCTATCTAGTGACTGCACACTATAGTAAGTAACAGAACACCTACAATGCGGAAGGAATACAACAAACACAACGGAACACCATAATAATACACAGGAAGGATAGTCGGAAGTACAAGCCAGAACCGAAAACCACAACACAATAATAAGACCAGTAACTCAACACTGCATTAGTTTTTCCACATCGGGCCTTAGCCAATCAAACCCAATAAATTGGTCAAATCCTTGAGTGAAACTTTTCAACCACAAGTTTATATTGAAAGCTTTTAAAATATAATCATTTCAGTGGGAAAATTTCCTGTGAAATATACTTCCTCCAAATATACATAAATATACTTTACAAAACGAAATTCTCAAACGTAATTCCTTTCCATAAAAGCTTTTCAAATGTACCTTTCTAGTAAATATTTTTCAAACATAATTTCCTTCAAATAAAGGCTTTGCAAACATCCCTTTGAAAAAAAAAATAACCTTGCAAACATAGTTTCCTTCAAGGTAAATGCCTTTAAACTTTACTTTTCATTATTTTTCTTTCAGACATAGTTTTTTCTTCAATATAAAAAAATAACCGGGATTTCGTCCCGTAGTTCAGAATTGTCCTGCAGTACAGGAGAATCTCCCGGAATACGTCCGTAGTCCCAATTTAAATAAGCAGTACAGGGGTAAAGCTCCCGGAATACGCAAGTAGTCCCAATTCAAATATGCAGTATAGGGGAAAGCTCCCGGAATACGTCCGTAGTCCCAATTTAAATATGCAGTACAGGGGAAAGAACCCGGAATACGTCCGAAGTTCCAATTTAAATATGTAGTGCAACAACCAAAGATAACAATTATAGCACGACAGAAAACTCGCACATCACCACATCAAATGCAAAGCAACCAGGACAAGGACACAAGATACGACGAATAAATCAATACAAGGAGTTCAATTCACAAAGAAACATTTAGAACATCATTCACAAGGAATAATCATGACATAAAATACTAAGTGCAATACGGAACAACTTGACCGGGAAAAAACAAGACAAGCAGCAAATCCACAAATTCAAGTCAACAACAAGAAGACAACACAAGTAAAATAATCTCAAGTAAGGACAAGTAGACTAAGATATAAGCTATCTATTCCCCTTATGAGGTTTAGCAAATTATGAGGGATATTCAACCATTTAATAAATTATAGGTAGCTTATGAAAATATAGCATGATGATAGAAAGGTAAAACCTTTGGTTAAGTCAAATAAGATTCAAGTAGGCGGTAAGGGTAGATCCTAAAGCAATTGGTTCTAATTAAATCATGTAGAGGTGAAACTAGCAGATAAAAACTCAATCGTATCAAGATCAGCTTCATACAAGGTGAATATAAGAACCTAAGAACCCTAAAAGGTCAACCTTCTACAAATAAGTCTGAGCACACACTCGTCACCTCACATACACGGACTAAAATTAACATAGAAGACTCAAATCCTAAGGGGTAATTTTCCCACACAAGGTTAGCGAAGATACTTACCTCAACGGCGATGACCCAGTACACTAAATGGACTTCTCGGGCGAAAAGACCTCCGGACGACTCAAATCCAACTATAACAACTCCAAAACACACATAAATTGCATGAGGAACTATTCCAAATAAGAAAGTTTAAATTTATACAAAATTATAAAAATCAACCCAAAAGTCGACCCCCGGGCCCGCACCTTGGAACCCGTCAAATTTTACAAAAATTCGAATACCCATTCCGATATGAGTTCCACCATACAAAAATTACCAAATTCCTATACCATTTCATCCCTCAAATCATGAATTTTTGTTTTGAGAATTTTCTTCAAAAAACAATATTTTCTTCAACCCAAAACACAACTTAAATGATAAAAACAAAGATAAAATCATGGAACATATATAATTCTAGGTGAAGAACACTTACCCACTCGATTAGCTTGAAAATCCCCAAAAATCTCTCCCAAATCCGAAGTCCAAAGCTCAAAATGTGAAGAAAATGGCTAACCCTCGTTTATAAGAATTTGCTCAGGACATCCGCAGCTGCGACCATTTAGCCGCACATGTGCAATTGCAAGTGTGAAATACAAACCACACCTGCACCCAAGAACCGCCTCTATGGGGGCCGCACTTGCGCCCCAAAGTTCCGCACCTGCGGAGGCTGCCCAGTCCGCTTATTCTCGCACCTGCGTGATATTTTCTGCGCCTGCAAAGCTCGCACCTGCGGTCCCCTATCCGCAGGTGCGTCCACACCAGAACAACAACACCATCTGCTTTTCCAAACTTCAAACTTTCCTATAATGATCCTAAACCATCCCGAGCCCCTTGAGACCTCAACCAATTACACCAATAGTTCACATACCAACGCATGAACTTATTTGAACTTTTGGAACACCCAAAACAATATCAAAACACCGAAAAATCTCGGATTCAAGCCTAGAATTTCTAAACTTCAAAAATACGCCAATGATGCCGAAACCAACCAAACCATATCTGAATGACCTGAAATTTTGCACACACGTCACCAATGATGCTACAAACCTATTCCAACTTCTAGAATTCCATTTCGACCCCGATATCAAAATTTCACCTATCGGCCAAAATCACCGAAATTCTAACTTTCACCGAATTACCTCAGATTACTCTACGGACCTCCAAAACCAATCCCGCACGCGCGCCTAGTCCAAAATCACCATACGAAGCTGTTGGCATTATTTAAAACTCATTCCGAGGTTGTTTACACAAAAGTCAAACCTCCGGTCAACTTCCATCGCTTAAGCTTCCAAAACTAATATTTTTCCTTCCAATTCGACTCCTGATCCTCCGGTAACTGAATCCAACCATGCACGCAGGTCGATACACACAATGCGAAGCTGTTCAAGACCTTACGCCACCAGACGAAGCTTAAATTTTCAAAACGACAGCTCGGGTTGTTATATATATCCCCCTCTTAAAACAAACGTTCGTCCTCGAACGTGCCAAGATTCACCTCGAACTCATCCAATCACTGAATGCACACTTCCAAAACACACTCGCGGGTGATCCCATGTCACCCCGACCTACATACGCCTGATGACACAATCACAACTACAATTTAGCCTTCCTATCACCACCGGTAAGCCTCATACCAAAATTTCTCACCTTCTACTCATGTCCAAAAGACCCGATTCTAAATCTATGTAAGGCATCAGCCTTGAACAGCTGCATTAACTCATGAATACACCCATAAGGTACGAACACACAGTATAACACACCACATATAGGTCTCTACTAACACTTCTGATCACAATATCTGCCCGAAATCAACTCAGCACCGAAATTAGCCTCATATCCGATAGAACTCTGTTTCAAACTTCCACCTCACTGATAATAATGCAAGAAACACGAGGACCTCATATTTTGACACCCGAATTACCAATCTACAACTAATACCACCGGGCACACACCCCGCAAGCTAAAACTCAAGGAGCACATAACAAAAACGACTGATTATGAAAAGAGAAACACATAAGGGAACTATCAAACAAGCCCGACAGACACTACTCTCTACCAGTACTGACCTACAACTGATACAACAACAAAATAATGAATACATATAAACAAATCACAAGGAGCCTATCCTGATAAAATTTCCAACGCGGCACTCAGCCCGGTCCAAACATATCGAATCAAAAAATATCACGAGGGTCTCGCCCTCAACTCTAAATCACATACCGAATATATATCATACCATTTGAAATATCTCACTAACTCAGCTCTTCCAGTAACATCATGACGCTCACTTAACTCACATCTCGATAGAGTATCAATTCACAGCTCGTAACCAAAATACTTAGGAAAGTCACATAAAGCTTACCATGATGAACAACAAGGACTCACTTCTAGTGTCACCACTCTCAATGATGAATAAAACAAAGATAGACATGGGCTATGACTCATAGAATCTCCCAACATGAGCGAACACGAAAAAGAGAGTGCAAAGCATGAAACTCACTCATAAATAAAGCAACAGATAAGGGAAACTCGTCCCGACCAACAGAACTATGGTGAAATACAAATGGTACCCCTCTGCAAAAAATCAAAGCATACATGTATGATAACATCTGGCACAACGGACTCTAGCCTACTACACGAAACACACCAATGGGCCGGGCCTCCCCCTCTTGGGCGCCCTCTACTCACCTGTATACCCTGCTGTAACACACCTGTCTAAATCCTGGACAAATCTCTCACCCTGTGGCTGGCATCTCCACACTCAAACAACCTCTCTACAGAAGTGGCTGTGGAAATTGTGCAATATGAGTACTCTGAGACCCCTGAGTACCTGAAACCCCATGCGAAGCTGGTAATGCTAACTGAACCAGCTGGCCCACAAAACCTCTACCGTGCTGTACTCTACCTCCATAATAAGGACCAGTAGATCTCCCCGGCCTACGAGGCCTCCCTGTACTCTCTCTCCTGAACTTGTCTGTCCTTTTTCTCTCGACCCCACATGCCCCCTAACCGGCGAGCGATCCCTACCACCTGCTGAAATGAAACATCCGGCTCCAACTCCCGAGTCATGCCGAACCGAATATCATGCATGAACCCTTCAATGAATCTATGAACTCGCCTTCTAACTGAAGCAACCAAGGGAGGTGCATACCTGGCCAACTCACTGAATCTGACGGCATACTCTGATTGTGACACAGCGCCCTGACGCAACTGCTCGAACTCCGCACGCCGTGCATCTCGAAGGAACTGAGGTACAAACCCTCTCAAGAAAATCTCTGAAACCTGAACCCATGTAAGTGAAGCTGACTCGGCCAGGCTACCCCAACTCATATGCCCACCACCACTGACAAATCATTCCTCCGAATTGAGACGTGATAAAAAGCAACCCCGCTCGACTCCACAATACCCATAGCACGAAGAATGCAGTGACACTCCTCCAGGAAACCCTAGGCATCATCTGTCGCCCATCCACTGAAAAATAGGAGGGTGGTACTTCCTGTACCTCTCAAGTCCAAGGTGTTCTTCCTCCGATGCTGCTGCCCTAACCACTGGCTGAACTGGAACCACATGCTGTGCTGCCATGACGACTGGAACCTGACCAACATGATCTCGCTGCTCTGGAGTGTAGACGGTGGGAGTCTGAACTCCTCCCCTGATCTGTGGAGTAGCCGGTGCACTAGAATCAATCCCACATGAGTCAATGTACCAATTATACTCAAAAACTGCGCCTAGGTCTCCTGAAGTCCGGGCGTAACAACAGGAACCTCCAGTACCTATCCTCCAACTAGAACTACCGGCGACTCCTCAACGGCTATTCTTGTAGATGTCCCAACTGCGGCACGTGCTCCTCGTCGATCTCTACGTCTGCCCCATGAGACATCCGTCTTGGGGGTAACATCATCAGGAACCGCAACTCATGTACTTACCATCAGTGAGAGAATGGAATGAGAATTTTCAAACTTCAAGATCAATGAACCTGTACGATAGGAATGAAGGAAGTGAAATTGTCCTAATAGTTCCGTAGCCTCTCGAACATAAGTACAGACATCTCCGTACCGATCCGCAAGACTCTACTAAACTCGCTTATGACTCGTAGCACCTATGAACCTAGAGCTCTGATACCAACATGTCACGACCAAAATTTCCCTCTATTAGGCATCGTGATGACACCTAGTCTTAAGGACTAGGTAAGCCTAATACTCATGGAATAGTAATAGAAATAAACAAAAATCAAATATTTTTCTGAAATAAAGAATTCCTTGATACAATGCATATTCCCAAAATTCGGTAGTACAAGTCATAAGCTCTATGAGGTTACTACAACTTCTAAATACAACTGTTTAGAAATAAGTAAGAACAGTTGAATAAAAGAAGGAAGGTGACTTCGAAGCCTGCGAACGCAGCAACAGGTTTACCTTGAGTCTCCTCGGCAATGACCCGCGTAGCTATTAACAATCAATACCTGGTCTGCACAAAAAAAAGTGAAGAAGTGTAGTATGAGCACACCACAACGGTGCCTAGTAAGTATCAAGACTAACCTCGGTGAAGTAGTGATGAGGACTAGTCAAGACACTACTGGTCTAATAAATTATACAGACATAAATATAGAAATGACAGAGTATGACATCTATCTAATGTCTGCACACTATAGTAAGTAACAAAACACCTACAATGCGGAAGGAATACAACAAACACAACGGAACAACATAATAATACACAGGAAGGATAGTTGGAAGTACAA
Source organism: Nicotiana paniculata (assembly GCA_005239505.1). Lineage (NCBI taxonomy): Eukaryota > Viridiplantae > Streptophyta > Magnoliopsida > Solanales > Solanaceae > Nicotiana > Nicotiana paniculata. Next base: position 64,703 of record ML333786.1, read on the forward strand.
TCCAGAACCGGAAACCACAACACAATAAGAAGACCAGTAACTCAACACTGCATTAGTTTGTCCACATCGGGCCTTAGCCAATCAAACCCAATAAATTGGTCAAATCCTCGAGTGAAACTTTTCAACCACAAGTTTATACTGAAAGCTTTTAAAATATAATCATTTCAGTGGGAAAATTTCCTTTGAAATATACTTCCTCCAAAGATACATAAATATACTTTACAATACGAAATTCTCAAACGTAATTCCTTTCCTTCAAAGCTTTTCAAATGTACCTTTCTAGTAAATGTTTTTCAAACATAATTTCCTTCAAATAAAGGCGTTGCAAACATCCCTTTGAAAAAAAAAATAATAACCTTGCAAACATAGTTTCCTTCAAGGTAAATGCCTTTAAACTTTACTTTTCAATAATTGTCTTTCAGACATAGTTTTTCTTCAATATAAAAAAACAACCGGGATTCCGTCCCGTAGTTCAAAATTGTCATGCAGTACAGAGGAATCTCCCGGAATACGTCCGTAGTCCCAAAATAAATATGCACTGCTGGGGGATCTCTCGGAATACGTCCGTAGTCCCAAAGTTAATATGCAATGTAGTACAGGGGGAAAGCTCCCGGAATACGTCCGTAGTCCCAATTTAAATATGTAGTACAGGGGAAAAGCTCCAGGAATACGTCCGTAGTCCCAATTTTAATATGCAGTACATGGGGAAAGCTTCCGGAATACGTCCGTAGTCCCAATTTAATTATGTAGTGCAACAACCAAAGACAACAATTATAGCACGACAGAAAAGTCACACATCACCACATCAAATTCAAAGCAACCAGGACAAGGACAAAACATACGGCGAATAAATCAATACAAGGACTTCAATTCACAAAGAAACAGTAGAACATCATTCACAATGAATAATCACGGCATAGAATACTAAGTGCAAAAGGGAACAACTTGACCGGGAAAAACAAGACAAACAGAAAATCCACAAATTCAAGTCAACAATAAGAAGACAACTCAAGTCAAATAATCCCAAGTAAGGACAAGTCGACTAAGATATAAGTTATTTATTACCCTTATGAGGTTGAGAAAATTATGAGGGATATTCAACCATTTAATTAATTATAGGTAGCTTATAAAAATATAGCATGATGATAGAGAGGTAAAACCTTTGGTTAAGTCAAATCAGATTCAAGTAGGGGGTAAGGGTGGATCCTAAAGCAATTAGTTCTAATTAAAGCATGTAGAGGTGAAACTAGCAGATAAAAACTCAATCGTATCAAAATCAACTTCATACAAGGTGAATATAAGAACCTAAGAACCCTAAAAGGTCAACCTTCTACAAATAAGTCCGAGCAAACACTTGTCACCTCGCATACACGAACTAAAATTAACATAGAAGACTCAAATCCTAAGGGTAATTTCCCCACACAAGGTTAGGCAAAATACTTACCTCGACGGCGACGACCCAGTACACTAAATGGACTTCTCGGGCAAAAAGACCTCTGGACGGCTCAAATCCAATTATAACAACTCCAAAACACACATAAATTGTATGCGGAACTATTCCAAATAATAAAGTTTCAATCTTTACAAAATTATAAAAATCGACCCCCGGGCCAGCACCTCGGAACCCATCAAATTTTACAAAAATCCGAATACCCATTCCGATATGAGTTCCACCATACAAAAATTACCAAATTCCTATACCATTTCATCCCTCAAATCATGAATTTTCGTTTTGAGAATTTTCTTCAACCCAAAACACAACTTAAATGATAAAAACAAAGATAAAATCATGGAACATATATAATTCTAGGTGAAGAACACTTACCCACTCAATTAGCTTGAAAATCCCCAAAAATCTCTCCCAAATCCGAAGTCCAAAGCTCAAAATGTGAAGAAAATGGATATCCCTCGTTTATAATAATCTTCCTAGGAAATCCGCACCTGCAACCAGTTAACCACACCTGTGCAATCGCAGGTGCGAAAATACAAACCGCACCTGCGCTCCTACCCGCACCTGCGCCCAAGAACCGCACCTGCGCCCCAATGTTCCGCACCTGTGGAGGCTGCCCAGTCCTCTTATTCTCGCACCTGCGTGATCTTTTCTGCACCTGCAAAGCTCGCACCTGCGGTCCCCTATCCGCAGGTGCGGCCACACCAGAACAACAGCACCAACTGCATTTCCAAACTTCAAGCTTTCCGATAACCGTCCTAAACCATCCCGAGCCCCTCGAGACCTCCACCAATTACACCAATAGGTCACATACCAACGCATGAACTTAGTCGAACTTTTGGAACACCTAAAACAACACTAAAACACCGAATGAATCTCGGATTCAAGCCTAGAATATCTAAACTTCAAAAATATGCCAATGATGCCGAAACCAGCCAAACCACATCCGAATGACCTGAAATTTTGCGCACACGTCACAAATGATGATATAAACCTATTCCAACTTCTGGAATTTCATTCCGACCCCGATTTCAAAATTTCACCTATCGGCCGAAATCACCGAAATTCTAACTTTCGCCGAATTACCTCAGATTACTCTACGGACCTCCAAAACCAATATCGGACGCGCGCCTAAGTCCAAAATTACCATATGAAGCTGTTGGCATTATCTAAAACTCATTCCGAGGGTGTTTACACAAAAGTCAAACCTCCGGTCAACTTCCATCACTTAAGCTTCCAAAACTGAAATGTTTCCTTCCAATTCGACTTCGGATCCTCCGGTAACTGAATCCAACCATGCACGCAGATCGATACACACATTGCCAAGATGTTCAAGACCTTACGCCACCAGACGAAGCTTAAATTTTAAAAACGACTGGTCGGGTCGTTACAGGAAAATAACATGTTGTCACGTATTTGCACGTTAGAAAAATGCGGCATTTAATAATTGAAAAGCGTTTTAATAAAGAAAACAAAGAGACAAGTCAGTTTTCATAGTAAAAAGGAAATCCTAAATGCGTGAAAATAGGCAATTAAATTCACATAAAGTGGGAAGGGAAACGGTGCGCACGTATTAACAAAATAAAGCATGCTTAAAGAAACTCACAAAAAGCATGTTCGTTATGGTAAGAGCCTAAGGGTTATCCCCAACAGAGTCGCCATGTTGTCGCACCCTCCTTTTTCTCGCGAAATCGGGTTTCGACATTTTTGGGACAACTCTTTTAAAGGAAAGGTTATTAAAAGAGGAGAGTCGTCACCTAACGGATTAAAGTGCGTTAGGGCACCTAGAGCAGTTAACTTATGAAACTAGTTTGCATCACCAGAGATCGGGTACAGGCTCAAAATTACCTTGAGGGGAAGGTGTTAGGCACCCCTCGAGGTCCACAATGGTGGGTTCCGACCGAACTTTAAGCGAATTAGTGTTAAAGGAAAATAAAGCAATTTAGACAACTATTATTTCAAAACATGAATTAAAAGGGGTCCTAAGTTTTTTAGCCTATAAGATCATTTCCATGCAATACTTGGTCCACGACCCAATTCCGAAGCGTGATGGCGCCTGTCGTACAACTAGGCAAGCCTCCCTATTTAACTAAGCTAAATTCAATTCCCAGTAGAAATGTGATTTTTAAACGAATTTATTAATTAAACTAAGAATCTGAAATTTAAAACAACATTTGAAAACTAAATTTAAACCTCCAATCGCCGGATCTGGTGTCACTCAGTCATGAGCTACTATAACATAAAGTAAGGAAAAAGGGAAAAGTATCAAAATATAAATGAAATAGGTGGAATAAAGAAAGAGAAGGCGAGGTCGCGATCGCCAGCTGCTACCTCGACAACTCCACTAGAAACTCTGACCGTATCTCAAAATCCGCTACCGGGTCCTGATGTACCTGGATCTGCACACAAGGTGCATGGGGTAACGTGAGTACACCAACTCAGAAGTAACGAACCCAAACTGTGGGCTGAGAAGTAGTGACGGACAAACCTCAATTATGTTACAATAAATATTATGCAGAATTTAGACATGCTAACAGTTTATCAGGATGAGAAAATATGCCAATTATACCAGTATACTCTACATGTCATCACAGAATATATTAATGAAACCAGTACGGATATGCACATAGTGCTCACAACTTTCCCAAAGAAGTCCACTCAGTACTATATATGGCTCTCAGGCCCAGGGAAGTTCCTCCCGGAATATGCATAAACACCGGTGACCGTAGTCACTATGTACTGAGGAGAAAGGCCAATCCAGCCCCCACAGAGAAGATCCATCTCCGGAATATAACACTTGGACAATTTCCATAACCAGGGAAGATCCATCCCTCACATAACATTAGCTTCGGACAAGATCCATGCCCAGGGAAGATCCATCCTTCAATATCTACGCTCACTGGGGGTGTAAAGACTCCGGAGGGGCCCTAGTGGCCCAAGCTCCATATCAAGCCAACGAAGGCATGATTTATATATCACTGCAGTGTGCAGTCCATTCTCATAACTGTCTCAATAACAGGCACTCGGCCTCACTCAGTCATTACTCTTCAGTCACACTCACATGGATCACAAATGCCTCTATCAGCCCGAAACAATGATAAATATGCATGTAATTAACAATACTGAGACTGAGACATGAAATGATATGCTATAACAGGACTGAGTATATGACATCAAATAATCACAACATGAGACAACAATATACGACCACTCGGGTCTCAGCAATTCCGGCGTGAAGCCTAGTATCTATACTCAACATGATTTATAAGATGTTCACAATTACCGCATTAATAGATGCACAAATATCATCATGGAATAATCACTAAGCGGGGCCATGGGATAATCCAGGCCACAAATACCCGGTGGACGCCCGCACGCCCGTCACTTCGCATGTGCGTCACCTCAACAATAGTCATAAATCATTTAGCTCGGGGTTTCGAACCCTCAGAACCAAGTTTGGAAACGTTACTTACCTCAAAACCGGCTAAAATACTACTCCGCAGTACCTTTGCCTCTAAATCCAGCCTCTGAGTGCTCCAAATCTACCAAGTTCAGATTTTTATCATCAAATTATGCTTAAGGTGTGAATCCCAATCGAAAAATATCAAATTTATCCCAAAACCCGACCTCCGGTCCCACGTCCTGAAATTCAGAAATTTTTACAGAAAAGTGTTCTGCATCCTCCCACGATTCCGTATAAAGAACACCAAAATCGGAGTCCGTTTGACCCCTCAAATCGACCCCTAAAGGTCTCTTATTCTCAAGCCCCAAAATCCCATTTTTCTACTGGTTTTCCATGAATTTACACTGGTTTTATGCTCTATAATCACACATAATCGAGTTTTAATTATTAGAACACTTACCTCTATGAAGAACAAGAATTTCCCTCTTCAAAATCGCCCCCCATGAGCTCCTTACCATACAAGAATGGTGTACAATAAGGGTTAATTCGAGGAAGGGTTTAATTAATTATGCCCAGTGATTTTTTCACTGCGATCGTGGCAAAAGCCACGCGATCGCGGAAAAAGCCACGCGATCGTAGTTCACAGAAGTTCAACCTCACGCGGTCGCAATCCAATGCACGCGATCGCGAAGACCAATTGACCTCACCCCCACGCGCCTGGTTAACTCTACGCGATCGCGACCTACCTCACGCGATCACACTTCACCTTCTTCCAAACCTACGCGATCGCAACCCGATTCACGCGATCGTGATGTACAAAATTTTCCTGGCCCTCAAAGTGTTTTACGCGATCGGAGCCCTTTCCACGCGATCGCGATTCACATATCCCTGCTGCACAAAAACCGGAAAACCAGCAATTCTCTAAGTCCAAAAATGCCCGTTAACCAACCGAATTCAATCTTGAGCCCCTCGAGACCCCAACCAAAGTTACCAACACATCCCATAACATCATTCAAACTTAGTTTCACTCTCAAAACACCAAAACTAACATCAAAACACCAAATTTACATCGGATTCAAGCCTAAGAACTTTAAAATTTCTAAAATCCACCAATGTTGCCGAAACTATCCGAAACAACTCCGATCGACCTGAAATTTTGCAGACATATCAAAAATGACATTACGAACTTGTTCCAACTTCCGGAATTCCATTCCGACCCCGATAGCCTATTTTCCACTGCCAATCGAAAATCACCAAAACTAACTTTCGCCAATTCAAGCCTAATTCTACACCGGACATCACAAAAATATTCCGAGCACACCCCTAAGTCCCAAATCACCTAACGAAGCTATCCGAGCCATAAAATCTGCATTCCGAGGTCGTTTACCAATAAGTCAACTCTTAGTTGACTTTTTCCATTATAAGGCTATCTTTTAAAGACTAAGTTACTGAATTCTCACTACAACCATTCCAATTTCAAGCCTATCAACTCTAACACATCAATAACAGTATAACCAACCTATGACAAGTCAAGAATAGCAATAAAAATTCAAGTTCTACGTAATGACAGACCGGGTCGTTACAGTAACTTTCCCCAAGTTGGGGTGCTACACATAGTATTAGCGTACGGGTCATCATTTCCTTTACTACCCAATTACTATCTATCGATTGTTACTTAAGCATTCCAGTAGCTTTTAACTCGTGCCTTATGTGTGCACTACCCGTCCCTTACCTATGGTCCTGGAGGTGTTTAGGACCTCTATTTAAGGTAGTTCTAGACTGGCCTATGTTGCTTAAAATGAGAAAAATCTAGGCGACAACAAAATTCAGATAGGACTATCATGTAAGGAGCAAATAAGGGATCATGTTAATCTCGTAACAACAAATGCACACAATTCAATCACCAAATTTCATTAATTTAGGATCCTGTAGGCAGGATATCTAGATGGGCATAAAAATAATGTAAGAAATCAGTTTATTAAAACGAGCATCGATACCTATCAATTTGCCTACTGATTTATTAAGCTTTGAATATGGGCACATTTCAGGTAGCAAGATGTCACAGTTTTAGGCTCAGAATCCTTAGAAACCTTATAGGTTTGCCTAAGTGATAACATAGCAGAATCCTATAGGCATGGCATCTACAACTGTTAATTATAGACCTGTAACATGGTTTCTAAGCGAATTGCTCATAAAGACAGGTTTTATATTTTTATATCTTATAGGCATGCTTTCTAATTTTGCAGAATTAATTTAAATCCTATAGACATGATTTATATGTGTTGAAATAGATTAAATCCCTATAAACATGATCTCTAGGTTTACAAACGGATTTTACCCTATAGACATGATATCTATTAGTTTGAATCCTATAGACATGATATCTTAGTTGAAACTGGTTTTTTATGTCTCCTATAGGCATGATATCTAAGTTGAAACTGATTTTTAATCCCTGTAGGCATGAATTCTATTAATCACATGTGGGCAAAATTTTAGACAAGTCACCAGGAAAGTTTATTAATTCATACAAATATGATCCTATATACATGATCACTAATGCACGTTGAGATTGGAAATATGTGTAGATCCTATGAACATGGATTCTAATGTAGAATTAACAAAAGACCTATAGGCAGTGTCTCTAATATACCGAAAATATGAAGATTTAGAGTCACAAACAGTCAGAAAAATATCCTATAGACAGGATCTCTAAATGAACAGTAACATGCACATAAGGAACCAACACAATAGACCTATAGGCAGGATTTCTACTCGAGTGTTTAAACAAAGATATATACCCCCCCATCTTTTCTAATAACCCTAGATCTGTTTATTATAGAGATTATTACGTTATTACAGCAGGGCAATAATGAATAAATTACAGAGCAAAATTCATTATACCATAGGGAGCCTTCATAGGGACGATATAAACCTAGGAACCAGGCCTTTAAGAAAAGCAAGTCTGAAGTACACAGTTGGTCCATCCATGACACATAAAATTAGGTTCCTAGTGCTTCAAAGTTCCCAAGGGCCTCAGGGACCCCGGGCAATGCTCACACTAGGACCAAACTTAAAGAAACAGTTCATAAAATATTGGACGACCATGAGTCTCAAGGACCCTAGGCAATGCTCACACTTGGTGTGGTAGGAACCTAGATAACTAAGAGTAGAAGTTTGCAAACTAGTACATAAGAGGTAAGGGGGACAGTTTGGAAAACAATTTGGTTTTCAGAAGAAAACAGATTCAGATTACATGGTTGCAAACAAAGCTGTACCAGGAAACAAATAGAGTCCATATTCAGCAAATAGTCTAAGCAGATTGGTATTTATTCAAACTAGATACTCGTACCAGTATTTAAAGCAATCAAAAAAGAGAAAGGACACTTGAATTAACAGACATAATTGGCCATACATTAATTACATGCTTGCAATATCTAGTCATGTTCGAAACAGGGAGCATACAACTGAATTAGATAGGGTTTCACATCATTAGAGATAACCTCGTTTACATTATCACTAAGTGAAATCATATGGACATATAGCAAATAGAAGCATGCTGAGGTTTCGAAATATACTAACCAAATAAGCACATAGAACAGAAATAGGATGACAAGAGTTAAAGCATACCAGTTGAGAAGAAAACAAACAGGAATAAAGCAGCGATTTGAATCCAGAGAGTCTAGCCTTGGCTTTCAGCCGGCCAGACAGTGCAGCAAATTTGAATAACAGAAAGAGTGAACTTGATTTTTTTGAGAGAACATAAAGCTTAAGAGTTTCAGTGAGGAGGTTGTAAAACGTGTGTGTGAGTCTGAGTGTCAGTGTGCGTCTTTTTTTTTTGAAATCAGAACAAAGAGAGAGTTTAAATAGCACACGATAGAGTATGAAAAATAAGGTATGAAAATCAATTGCACACAAATAAGGTATGAAGATCAGTTAGTCAGTTAATTAAGGTTAATAGGAATCAATTAACAGGCATAACCAAGTAAGTATCACTTAATTTAAGGAAGATCTCACACGGAATCAATCAGTTTCTAAGAAAAGTTAAATAAAGAATGAACTGATTCCATAATCAATTAGAAGTCAGAGCACCAAATACGCAAAAAATACGAGTACATAAATAAGGTAAGGGCAAGTAAGAATTTAATAAGGGAATACAAGTACTAAATTCAAACCCTAATTTAGGCAAATAAATCACTTAACACTTTAATTGACAGAGCTAAGGTAAACGGGTAAAGCAATATAATAAATAGTCGAATAATTGAAACCCTAAGGCATATCAAAGACATGGAAATGAAACTCAAGTAAAATCAGTCGAAAAAGTAAAGAAGAAAATCGGAGTTGAAAACATTTAAACGTTTAAACATTCTTTGCAGAAACCCATCAGAAATCGAAACCCTAACTTTTAGGGTAAAATAAAATCGATTAACAATAAATAGCAAAAATAGAAAACTTTAAGGAAAAATATCAAAAAAACTCAAAACCGCTTCAGATCTAAAGAGATCTAAACGGATTCAACCAGAAATAGCTAGGTTCATGAAAATAAACAGAGGTGAATCAAAATCTGGTTTGAACCAGAGATTTGAAACCATGAAAAACACAAAAATACTAATACTCAGAGATATCTGATTGAACATAAACGGATTAATCGAGAAATGAGAGACCTTGAACCAAATTTGGTTCGAATCACTTGAGATTATCCTCAAGTAACATGAAAATCATACAACCAATAGAGAGATGAGGCCGGATAAGGCATGAAATTGAAAGAAGACCCCATGAATCGAGGGGGATATCAGTGACGGC
>ML333787.1:0-79871 GCA_005239505.1 Nicotiana paniculata
AACAACAGGATCAAGTCACAAGTAAGAGCAGACACAAGCAGGAAACGCACACATGGAATCTGAGCATCTGGAGTAAGATGTTGGGCAGGTGTATCCAGCAACTGCTCAACTCCTAAATGATCTACTAAATCCAGCAAGCAGATACAGTCACATGACTTTCAGTGATATCACAGTTGAGCCAAAACCATTGTGTGGAGGTACGGATGAAACAGTATAAGCAATGCAAATTGATATACTGGATTCTACTTGAAGCAAGGAATATGATCGAGCAGTACAGTAAGAGTGATTATCAGGACAACAAGGTTAAACATTATCTTAGATAGNTACAGTTGAAAACATCCCCTTCAAAGCAGTCAAGGAAATCCCTCTAGGACTCCATATGTGGTGGAGCAACTTGGGGAAACCAGTAGAAAGTCTGTTATAAAAGCTTTAGGGGGAATTACTGTCCTTTTAAAGATCAAGCCGAGGTTGGACATCGTCGAGGCTCTAGTGGCGTTCTCGGATCCCGCCCATAATGTATTCCACTTTTCGGACTTTGAATTGACACCCATGCTAGAGGAAATAGCGGGGTATGCTGGTCTCAATGACAATCTCAGAAGTCGGTACCTAGTGGCACCCAGGGCAGTGACTCCCCACAAGTTTTTGGATATGTTGAACATTAGCCGGGACGTCCAAGACCCACACTTGTCCGAAGGCTTCTGCACTTTCTACTTTCTTTACAGACGTTATGGAGATCCCCAGGGTTATGAGGCTAACAACACTGGTCTAACTCACAAAGATCAGGCTAAATGGGAAGCCCGCCGGGGGCTAGCTTTTGTGGTAGCATTCTTGAGCACCTTGATCTGCCCAAGAAGTGATGGATGCATAGACATTGGACTTGCGGGAATAGCAGATTTCATGATGAAAAAGTCCAATGGCACACTGATACTGATGGTCTTAGCCAAGATTTACCGTGCTCTGACAGTTTGCCAATATGGGGGGAAATTCTTTAAGGGGTGCAACCTGCTCCTACAAATCTGGCTGATCAAACACCTCTGTCCGCCCGGGCTACATGAACTATGGTTTAACCGGTTTGAACTGCATAGAGGAACATAGTACTCGGGTAAAAGGCCACCAATTCCTTAAAGGCACGGAAGCGTGGCATTCATACTTGAGCTCACTGACTTCCAACCAAATCGAGTGGACGTTCGGGTGGCTCCCTCTCAACGAGGTTATCAATATGACTGCTGAGGTTTGATATCTCCTATTAATGGGCCTGCGAAGCATTCAGCCATATGCCCCACACCGGGTCTTACGCCAGTTGGGGAGGCAACAGGGCGTTCCCCATGACGAGGATTTAAGCCAACAAGCCATCGAGTTATGCCCAAGAGCTGCATTTCCTAAAGGCAGGGTCCGTCGAATTTGGAATGAGTGCAGGTTTTTAGAACCTCAAACTCGAATGAGAGACTTATCCAAAGGGGAAGTGGAACCCGCCTACACTTCTTGGTACGGTGTAAGAGGCAGGGAGCATGAAGAGCAAGAACGACCCGCAAAGAGACCCCATGTGCAACAATTCGCCGAGCAAACTGAAAGAGCATTGGGCTTGGTTAGAAAAAGAGAACAGCTATCGAGCCACCATAAGAAAATTGGAGGTCCAGGTCAGGGAAATCAAGTTCGAAAACATTCTACATACCGCCTCGATCGAAGGGGAGAAAAATATATTAGCCCAAGAAAATGAAGTCCTCCGGTCCCAGATAAAGGAACTGAAAACAGCTGCTGAGAACCCAGAGAGAAGCAGGACCGATGAAAGGCTTATCAACAGCCTGAGGCATAAAGTATGTAGCTACGGGAATGAATTAGACAAAGCTGAAGAAGAACTGGCCGAAGTTCGGGCAAGATTGACGAGAAGTGCAGAAGAAAGAATAGAATTTGTTCAGAGACTAAAAAGGAAATATGACCAGGAAGTCGTGGGCTTGAAGGAAAAATTGGCCGCCGTCGAGAACGCGATGGCCAAACAGGCAAAAAGGTTTAAAACAGAGAGGGAACAGTGCTATGCCGTGATGGCTCGGTTAGAAAAAGAGTTACAACGATGGAAAGAACAGAGTCACAAGGATGCCCAAACTTTAGAAGCGAGATCCTAACAAATCGGGCGCCTGCTTTAAGAGAAGGGTATTATCAGGCGAAGGGTCCAAGAGATAGCTGACTACATCGTCACCAGATGTCAGGAATGCGACGATATGACTCGGACCACTTTCTTCTCAGCAGTTATGATCTTCGTCCATAAGATAATGGACGACCTTTACCGCCTCCGACAAGACATAGCACGCAGGCCCGTGGCAAAGCCGAATGATGCCCCACCGGCCCCTGGAGAAATGGAATCACTAATGTATTCTTGATACTTTCGAGTATGTACTTCACTTTTCTAGTCATAGTCATATGTTGAGTCCGCAGTAGTCTTTATATTTTCGAAAATATGTGTCAAGTCTGTTTTACAAACTCTGTAATTCCAAAAATGGGCTGTTTATTTTCTGTAATCAAAAGTGTTTATTTAATGAATGGAAATTTTTGGAATGAAGCCTTTAGAAAATGATATATGCATCTCTTTGGGTTTTGCTAGCATGAACTACGTGATGATCTGATTCACGCGGCGCCGTGATACGTAGGCAATCCACATAGGATTCGATCATAACCATAAGAAAGGAAACCGAGCGAGGAAATAAATAGCAGACGCAATAACAAAGAAAAGACAAAATAATAACAGAAAGAAAAACAAAACAAGAGATAAAGCCGGGATGAAATACACAATTGTGGGAAAGACATAGAAAAGCATCAGGTGCATTGCATACCCCGTACATGCGATTTGCCTATGTGATAAATGTTTTAAAACTAACATTTTGTTGGTTCAATCTAAAAGGTATTTTAAGGTGGTTGGTTTTGCGGTAACCTGGCTTCCCATCCTTACTTCACTAGATCAAAGGGGAGCATAGAAATGACATCTGAAAGTCACCTGCCAATCGTCAACTCCACCATGGAAGACATAAATCCAGTCATCCCAACATCTGAGTCCACAACAGCTGAAGAGAACAGGACTCTGCCTTGCTGCATGCTGGAAATGTGGGACGCATGGTCCAATGGTAGGGAACTACCCAGTACCATCTCGGGTTTCCCAGAGATAATCCCAAGGGCAGGAGGGATGTCCAGCATCCCCATAAGCTACCCAGCCACGGCATTTGGATATCCAACTATGTCGGCTCACTTTGCCGGAAGGCCTTCTGAGGTTCACCCCCAGGCCTTGTTTTCTGGTGTGTCTTCCAACATTTTCACCGCACCACCAATCTCCGCCACGGCCCCACCAACTATCTCCGGGCCAAGTTTCGAGCCGCCAGCATTCACATTCCAAACACCATCCGTCCATCAAGATACCGCTCATGCTACTCCCAATGCATATCCCCAACAAACTCAGCCCGAGTTCACTTTGGGACATGATAAGAAAAGCTTCGAGAATGAAGAAATAACTCGGAAAATGAAGAGTATTGAACAGATCCTAAAAAATATACAGGGGCTGAGCAGGCAGAAAAGTGTCTCCTATGCAGATTTGTGCATGTTCCCACATGTCCATCTGCCTCTCGGATTCAAAACCCCCAAGTTCGAAAAATATGACGGACATGGAGACCCCATAGCCCATCTGAAAAGGTACTGAAACCAGCTCAGGGGAGCAGGTGGGAAGAAGGAACTTCTCATGGCATATTTTGGAGAAAGTTTAACGGGAATTGCATCAGAATTGTACATGAACCAGGATATATCCCGTTGGCACATATGGGATGACTTAGCCCGGGACTTTGTCCAAAAATTCCAATACAATGTGGACATCGCTCCCGATAGGAACTCACTATCCAATATCGAAAAGAAACCCTCAGAGAGTTTTAGGGAGTACGCCATCAAATGGCGTGAGCAAGCCTCCAGGGTCAAACCTCCGATGGATGAGGTTGAAATGGTTAGTGTTTTTCTACAAGCACAGGAAGTTGATTACTTCCAAAATATGATGTCCGCCATGGGCAAACCATTCGCGGAAGAAATTAAAATTGGAGAAATGGTGGAGAATGGGTTAAAAACTGGTCGTATCCTAAGTCAATCTTCCATGAGAGCGACCTCTCAACCATCCAAAGTGGATCTGTGGTTGCGACCAACAGGAAAAAGAAAGAAGAAGGGGCCATGATGGTTTCTGATGTCAGGAAACCTCGACAATACCCATGCCCATTTCCTGAAGCTTCCTAGCATTACTATCCTCACCAAGATACAGCTTATGCTTCGCCCCCTTTTCCCTATGCGGTAATGAACGCTCAGCCACATCCAAGGCAGCCACAACAGTACAATCAGAATAGAACTCCACCCCAGAAATATAACTATCGTCCCCCAGCTCCATATAATCAACGCCCGCCTCAAAACAGCTACCCGTACAATGCCTACCCCAGAGAACCACCAAGGAGACTTAATTTCACTCCTATTAGAGAGCCGCATTCCAGCCTCTTCCCAAAGCTGGTCCAGATGGGGCTCCTGCAACCCGTACCTCCAAACGGGCAGAATCCCCAATCACCATCATATAGACGGGGTACCAGTTGTGCTTACCATTTCGGAGAAGAAGGGCACGACACGAAGGATTGTTGGACCCTCAAAAGGGCCGTGGAAAGTCTTATAGAAAAAAATAAAGTATTTTTAAGGGACGAAGAAGCTCCCACTATGACAAACAATCCACTGCCCGCTCACAATCATGGGCCAGTCATCGGCATGATTTGCGAGGACCAGGATTTCGATCCAGCTCTAAAGGCCATCATCGCCATCGCAGATGTAGAAAGAAAACCCAAGATGGCACCTAATCCAGCCAAGGAGATGAGAAAGAGTAACCCCGTCCCCCAGGTCACAGAATAGACTGAGACTGGGACAAATAAGGGACCCTCTAAAGATGCTATCGTTTACATCCCCAAGGCACATAGGAAAGAACAAAGAGTGTTAAGCCCTCCCAGAAGGTTACAATTCAACAGGGCAATAATGAATGGCTCAAAAGTATATGTCCCGGAGGAGACGTATGCGGCACGGGGGCCAATAATTTCACCCAGGCTGAATGAGCCCGTGGTTATTAGCCGCGCGTTGCAAACTCCCATAAAGAATACTACTACCGTCCCATGGAATTACCACCGGACAGTGGTGACATACCAAGGGAAAGAGATTACCGGGGAAATAGGCGATATAAACTCTTCAGAGAAATACCTTGACCCGGAAGAGCTAAACAAAGGCAAGTTAAAACGCTTTCCGCCCAAAAGGCCGATCAGTGCTAGAGAGGCAGAAGAATTCTTCAAGAATATGAAAACCTCTGAATACGCCATAATCGAGGAGCTCAGGAAGTCCCCCGCCCAGGTCTCGCTTCTATCCTTACTGGTGAATTCAAGCGAACATCAGAAGATCCTGATCAAAACCCTCAACGAAGCATACGTTCCGGCCAACACCACAGTCGAGCAAATGGAGAGGATGGCAGAACGATTTTTCGAGGTCAACCGGATTTAGTTTAGCAAGAATGATTTGCTCCCGGAAGGGGCCACCCACAACAAAGCTCTCCACTTAGCTGTTAAATGTGAAGGTTACTACGTGAAGAGAGTTATGATGGACGGTGGGTCTGGGGTTGACATTTGCCCTCTATCAACCTTACAAAGAATGGAGATCGGGACTGAAAGAATCAGGCCCAACAATGTGTGCGTCCGTGCATTCGATGGTATCAAAAGAGACACGATCGGGGAGATTGATTTGGTTTTGACAATCGGCCTTGTAGACTTCGAAGTAACATTCCAGGTCATGGATATGGATACTTCCTACAATTATCTCTTGGGAAGGCCTTGGATCCATGCGGCGGGGGCAGTGCCATCCACTCTCCACCAGATGGTTAAATTCGAATATGAGGACCAGGAAATGGTGGTCCATGGGGAAGACGAGCAATCTATTTACAGGGAATCATTAGCCCCATGCCTGGAAGCAAGAGAGGGCAGCGAGCACATAGTCTACCAGGTTTTCGAGATTGTGGTTGCGGACCGGCATGAGGAAGGAACCTCATGCCCTCAACCCTTCCTATCAAACGTGTCAATTATGGTCGCCAATGACATGATCAAACATGGGTACGCACCTGGAAAAGGGCTCGGGGTGTCCTTGCAAGGCATTAAAGAACCCGTCACTTTGCCTGCCAATAAAAGTTTTTTGGCATAGGGTTTCAAGCTACCCAGACGATGAACAATGGGCTAACCGACGCAAGAAAAATGGTTGGGTATTTCCTCAGCCAATCCCACATATCACCGCATCATTTTCCAATCCAAAATACGTGGAAGAAGAAGAAGAGGTTTTCACGGCTGAAGAAATAGAAGGAATATGCGGAGCAATGAGGAAAATGTTGTATGAGGCCCATATGGTCCAACCAGGAGAGGGCTCCAGCACTGCCAAAGTACAGTATATGGGACCTGATGCCAAGTCGCGAAACTGGGAGGCTACTCCATTCCCCATCCGACGGGAGTCTTGGTAGTTCAGCTTTTGCCATCCTTTCTGCACTATGAGTTATTTCAGGGTGTAACTCGAGTTTTAAATTTCTGCCTTTAAATTTCGATGTAAACCCTCCTATGTTCAAATTCAATCAAATGAAATCAAAATTTCATCGTCTACTATTCTTTCTGATTTTTGCTTACTTTTCTTATTTTTTTCAGTCCTAATAATGCGGCTTTAAAAAACATGACATGCTTGCGGACTTCCTGCTCTGATCCTAATACGTCGTCTAACCTCAAAATAATGAATCAAGAACTGGAATATGACGAAGAAGAGGCTTTTAGGGAAATAAATCGAGAATTAGAACAATTCGAGAATAAGCCTAAGCCAAATTTAAACGAAACGGAACCCATTAACTTGGGCAGTGAAGAAGAGATTCGAGAAACCATGATAAGCATCCATGCGGATGAAAATACTAACGATGCCTTGATTCAACTCCTGTTAGAATTCAAGGACGTATTTGCTTGGTCCTACGATGACATGCCCGGACTAAGTACGGACTTGGCGGTGCACAAATTCCCAACCTACCCCTGTCATCCACCGGTCCAACAAAAGCAGAGGAAGTTCAAAACAGACATGAGTGACAAGATCAAAAAAGAGGTCGCTAAACAACTAAAGGCTGGAGTAATCCGAGTGGTCCAATACACCACCTGGGTAGCTAATGTGGTTCCGGTGCCTAAAAAGGACGGAAAGGTCCGAGTATGTGTCGACTACCGAGATCTGAATAAAGCAAGTCCCAAAGATAATTTTCCACTACCAAATATACACATCTTAGTAGACAATTGTGCCAAACATGAGGTACAGTCTTTTGTCGATTGCTATGCCGGATATCACCAGGTGTTGATGGATGAAGAAGATGCAGAAAAGACAGCCTTCACTACACCCTGGGGAACATACTGTTACCGGGTCATGCCGTTTGGTTTAAAGAACGTTGGGGCTACTTATATGAGGGCCATATTTCACTACATGATGCATCGGGAGATTGAGGTTTACGTGGATGATGTGATCATTAAGTCCAGAACCCAAAATGACCATGTGCAGCATTTGAGGAAATTCTTCGAATGCCTGCACAGATATAATTTGAAGTTAAACCCGGCCAAATTCACTTTCGGATTTCCATCAGAAAAATTACTGGGATTTATAGTCAGTCAACGGGGCATCGAGTTGGATCCAAAAAAGATAAGATCCATCTGGGATCTCCCATCCCCAAGAACCAAGAAGGAAGTCATGAGTCTATTGGGTAGGTTGAATTACATCAGCAGGTTCATCGCTCAGTTGACCTCCACATGTGAGCCTATATTCAAACTATTGAAAAAAGATGCGGCCATCGAATGGACAGACGAGTGTCAGGGCGCTTTTGACAAGATCAAAGAATATCTTTGAAATCCTCCAGTGTTAGTCCCACCAGTACCAGGGAGGCCTTTGTTCCTATACCTGGCAGTGCTAGAAAATTCCTTTGGGTGTGTTCTCGGGCAACACGATGCAATCGGGAAGAAAGAGCAAGCCATTTATTACTTAAGTAAAAAGTTCACAAACTACGAGGCCAAGTATTCTCAGTTAGAAAAGACCTACTGCGCTCTAACTTGGGTGGCTCAGAAGCTCATACATTATCTGCTGGCTTACACCACCTACCTCATCACGAGGATGGATCCTTTGAAGTATATATTCCAAAAGCCAATGCCCACCGGGAGATTAGCCAAATGGCAAATATTGCTCACAGAATTCGATATTGTCTATGTCACTCGCACGGCTATGAAAGATCAAGCATTGGCCGATAATCTAGCTGAAAATCCGGTCGATGATGAATACCAGCATTTGAACACTTATTTTCCGGATGAAGAAATCAATTCCATCGAAGTAATCTCGGAAGGCGTCGACACCTGGAAAATGTTCTTCGACGGGGCGGCCAATGCGAAAGGTATCGGGATAGGGGCAATCTTGATTTCACCCGCTTGACAACACTACCCTGCCACGGCCCGCCTCCATTTATTCTACACAAAAAATACTACCGAATATGAAGCTTGTATAATGGGCATGAACATGGCCGTTGACATGGATGTAGAAGAATTGTTGATCATGGGGGACTCCGATTTGGTCATTAAGCAGGCTCAGGGAGAGTGGGAAACTCGAGATGTCAAACTCCTTCCCTACAGGCAGCATGTGGAGAATCTTAGTAAACGATTCAAAACCGTCGAGTTCAGGTATATTCCTCGGTACCACAATGAGTTAGCTGATGCCTTGGCCACCCTAGCTGCAATGCTGCCCTATCCAGGTAATGTTCGCATAGACCCATTGGAGATCCAAATCAAGGAGAGACATGGTTACTGCAACACGGTCGAAGTAGAGTCCGATGTCCAACCGTGGTATTATGATATTAAAAGATTTTTGAAGATAAAAGAATATCCCGAGCAGGCCAATGGGGACCAAAAAGAACCATCCGAAGGCTCGCCAGCAGTTTCTTCGTAAGTGGGGAAGTACTGTACAAAAGGACACCCGATCTAAACCTGTTAAGATGTGTAGACACCAAAGAAGCCGAAAAGATCATGGGCGAGATCCACTCAGGAGTATGTGGTCCCCACATGAATGGGTACGTCCTCGCGAACAAAATTTTGCGGGCTGGATATTATTGGATGACTATGGAGAAAGATTGTTTCGGTTTCGTCCGGAAGTGCCATAAGTGTCAAATACATGGCGACCTAATCCATGCGCCACCTTCAGAACTGCATCCTATGTCGGCGCCCTGGCCATTTTTTGCTTGGGGAATGGATGTCATTGGGCCAATCGAGCCAAGGGCCTCAAACGGGCATAGACTCATCTTGGTTGCTATCGACTATTTCAAGAAATGGGTCGAGGCCGTCATTTTCAAAGCTGTCACTAAGAAAGTGGTGGTGGATTTCGTGCACACTAATATCATTTGTCGTTTTGGTATCCCAAAAACTATCATTACCGACAACGCCACAAATCTAAACAGTAACTTGATTAGAGAGGTGTGTGAACAGTTCCAGATAACACACCGCAACTCAACCCCTTACCGGCCCAAAGAAAATGGCGTCGTTGTAGCAGCAAATAAAAACATCAAGAAAATTCTCAGGAAAATGATTCAAACATCTAGACAATGGCATGAAAAGTTGTCTTTTGCATCGTTGGGATACCGCACGACCGTGCGTACATCGGTGGGAGTTACCCCTTACCTATTGGTTTATGGAACAGAAGTCGAGATACCCGCTGAAGTTGAAATTCCTTCCCTTCGGTTAATTGTCGAAGCAGAAATCGAAGACAATGAGTGGGTCGAGACCCGACTGGAGCAATTAACTTTGATTGATGAGAAAAGAATGGCCGCAGTGTGCTACGGACAATTATACCAGCAAAGAATGGCCCGCGCTTACAATAAGAAAGTGCGACCTAGGAACTTCGAGGTATGGAAACTCGTTTTAAGACGTATCCTTCCGCACCACGAAGAAGCGAAAGGAAAATTCGCCCCAAACTGGAAAGGTCCATACATCATAAGGAAATTGCTACCAAAAGGAGCTTTATACCTGGGAGACATCAAAGGAAATGACCCCGAAATGGCTGTCAATGCAGATGCCGTCAAAAGGTACTATGTTTGATCCTCTATATATCTGCAAGTGTTTTCCGGTTGGGATGACGAAGGTTTTCATTCTCGCTACCCAAACCCCATTAACCCTTGTTGCAAACCCTTTGAGCCGGTTACTCTTCTTTGATTACCCTCTCTGGAACCCGAAGTTTTGTCATTGAAAAAAAAACAAAAGTTTCTTGAACTAAGTTCGACTTGATTTCGAACGGATATGTAGGCAGCCTCTCCATGGGGTTCAGTCACACAAAAATAAAGATCCACATCTCCGCAAGAGTTTAAGCTAGGGCAAGTGTTAAGATTCGGTAATGTGTCGCCAGAGGGGTTCCAAAGTTGTAAATCAATACAATTTCTTTGCACCAAAACCCTATTCAAGTCCTTCCGATCAATCGGCAAAGATGTCCAAAATTGGAGGATACAGTTGTTCAGAGCGGATACAAGCAATGAGAGAAATTAAAATGAGAGAGTCTTATCGGTGAAAACCCACACGGGCACTGTAAGGTGACGGTGAGTAGAGAAATTGAAAATGAGAGAGTCTTGATTAGTGAAAACTCGCAAAGAGCACTACAAGGCGACGGTAAGAAGAGAAATGAGAGAGGTTAGTCGGTGAAAACCCGCAAAGTGTCCCACTAATCAAAAAGGTTAATGGATCACTGATATAGACACAGTCCGGGGCAAGGTTTCTAGATCTCGAGGTGATAGTTGTGATGAATTTCTTAGAGTCGAACGGTTTACACGGATCAGGCATCCAGTCCAAAGGGAATGTCATGTTCATTGAAGTCCGCATGCACTCCAGATAAGTCCTTCTTTCCTTTCCCCGAAAGGGACACCTTTTGTTTAAATTCGTTTTCCATTCTGTCGTTTATTTTTCTTTTGAATCCCTTTCGGTCTAACTCTTGTCCTGAAACTAAGGCAAAGAAAAGATGGCAAGGATGATTTACAGGGCTCTCATTTGAAACGGGCTAATATGCAAAAGGCACCCAGCCTCGTCAGGGGCATCGAGTCGATCCCGACTGGCCGAAGTGGTCGATACTTCAAACTCAAAGCCGTGAAAGGAGGAAATCAAATTAAAGTGCCTATAAAGGCGATTGAAGTTGAAAGGTTGAGCCCCGTGTGGCTAACCATCTTGGCAAGGTTTGAAAAGCCGAAATATTCCAAATGACCTAAAGTTACAGTTGGAAGAAAAGTCAGAATGAAAATCCAATAATGGTGAAATAAAGTTGGAAAGGTTAAGTCCCACACGACTAACCGTCGCAGCAGAATTTGAGGGGCCAAAACTCCTCCTCAATACTCTGAAAATCCAAAAGAAAAATCAAGTGAAAAGCATATAAAGGAAAAATAAAATATTGGGTCCCACGTGACCGATCACCATGTTGAAATCTAGAAAGCCAAGGCCCCCGGGATTAGAGATGAAACCTAATCCCCAACAAGCAAACAAGCAAGCAAGTGGTTGAGATCTTCATCAAAAGAACTGAGATCAAGAAGTTGAAAATCTAGGCTGCAAAACCAACCACCGTTTCAAACTAATGAATTGTTCTTTATTTGAAAATCTGAAATAGGTGAAACTCCAAAGCTATCGTACAACAAGCATGTGCAACCAAAAGAAATTGCGCAAGGGCTAGAAGGAGCTCTTCAGCATTGAGTCCAAAAAAAAGTGAAGTTTCCACCTAAAAATCCTTTCCCGCATGCATGAAAAGAGAATAAATAAATAAAATAAAATAACATAAAAATAAAAAATAAAAAGAAATAAAAAAAAAAGAAAAAAAAAAGAGAGAAGAAATGAAGTTGAAATGATGCAACCCTAAAGTAGCATAGGGTCCCCAATCCCTAGCCAAACATTTTCCAACCAAGGATATCCCCGTCCTCAGTTGATGCTAACATAGGGTCCCGTACCCAAACATACACTAGCATAACCCCAGTGATCTCTTTTCCGGGGCAACAGCCTAACCTGTTGACCTGTTCAGACACTGGCATAACCCTTAGTGATCCCTTTTCCCCAGACAACAGCATAACCTGTTGACCTTTCCAGACACCGGCATAACCTGTTGACCTGTCCAGACACTGGCATAACCCCCGGTGATCCCTTTTCCCCAGGCAACAGCATAACCTGTTGACCTTTCCAGACACTGGCATAACCTGGTGATCTTTCTGACAACATCATAACCTGTTGATCACTCCTTTTTCCCCAGGAAACATCATAACCTGTTGACCTCTCCAAACACCGGCATAACCTGGTGATCTTTCTGACAGCAACATAACCTGTTGATCACTCCCTTTTTCCCAAAGCAACAGCATAACCTGTTGACCTTTCCAGACACCAGCATAACCTGGCGATTTTCCTGACAACATCATAACCTGTTAATCATCTCTAGACACTGGCATAACCCAATGGTCTCTATTTCAGGCAACATCATAACCTGTTGACCTCCCCGGACACCGACATAACCTGGTGATCTTCCTGAAGACAACATAACCTGTTGATCGTCTGCGGACACTGGCATAACCCAGTGATCTCTTTTTCAGGAAACGGCATAACCTGTTGACCTCCCCGAACACCGGCATAACCTGGTGATCTTCCTGATAACAGCATAACCTGTTGATCATCCCCTGACACTGGCATAACCCAGTGATCTCTTTTTCAGGCAACATCATAACTTGTTGACCTCCCCAGACATCAGTATAACCCGTTGATCTTCCTGACAACAACATAACCTGTTGATCATCTCCAGATATTGGCATAACCCAGTGATCTCTATTTCAGGTAACGACATAACCTGGTGATCTCTTCTTGACGAAAACACGAGCTGTCAATATTTTCCAACATAGGGTCTCCAATCCCTAGTTGATTTTACCTTTTAGGCATAGGGTATCTACCCCCTAGTCGTCATTCACTCAGGGTACACAGGTCCCGGCCTTTTATTACTTTCAATAATAAAATAGCATAAATTTTATTACAATAACTCACGAAATTTTCCTAGTGAAAACTGGGGTAGAAAATTTCGTTCGCTTGTCTTGATTTTTTGCAGAGTGCGTTTCTGGAACATCGGAACTCGAGACGACCAAAAGAAGACGTTTCAATCCGAAACAACAAAACAAAAAGAAGAAATAGAATATCGAATCCAAAAGTACATAAATGGGGAAGATGTGGACTATTCAGGATGAGATTGAAGTCATCCGTCCAGTATGTCCTGTTTTGATCCGAGGAACGACAAGACAAAACCAGCATCTGCAACTAACAAGCATCAGGATCCAGGTCAGAATCGGCAAAAGATCAAGGCTCAAGACCAAGTCCTATATAGGAATCTTGTAATTTAGCAGCTGATAGGTTTTAGTTAGTCCTCCGTTTTGTACTTAGGTGTGATAAGGAGATTACAGCAGTAACAGTAGCAACCACAGTGAAACCCTAGTTACTCGGTAGTCCCAGCTACCAAAACTTCCAGAACTACACTGACATGATTCCTTTATAGCCAAGGATATGTAGGGAAATTCGGTCAAACTTTTCAAAAACGCTTCACAATGGAACATATGAATAAGTAAAAGTTGTTTATCGATGCTCACTTTTTCTTTGCCCGAAAACTCTTCATGTTTCCGAGCAAAGAGGGGAACTTGTGAGCATGTGATTTTTTACCGACCATATACTCCTATAAAATTCGATAAAATAAATTAATTTCATAGATTTTTGTTAAATTTTAGTGTTAATTGTGAATTTATTTTGCATTGCACATTCATAATTCATCCTTTAAAATTATTTAAACTTGCGAAAATTGGGCGCATCATTATTATCAAGGAATTATAAAGTTATAGTTAACTAAATAATAGACGAATAATGCTTACTTGACATAATGTAGTTTTAATAATTAATTATAAAAAAAACTAATCATCTTTTATTTGATAAATCACGGATTTAATTAGGAATATATAATTGGTCGAGTTATTCTTGATAAATGTATAAATAAATAAGGTTTAAATTAATTACTATATTTCTTGGATTAAATTAGATTTGAATTTAATTAATTTAATTTGGTTTAGTTAATTAAAGGGGATTAAAATTGGACCTGGCCCAAACCCCTTCTCTATACACAAAACACTCCAGCCCAAACCCCTTACCCGTCCTGTCCCCCGTAACAACCAAACGACACCGTTTTGCCCCATTAAACCCCAGTTGGATCATTTCGATCCAACGGTTCCGAACTCCACATCCCTAAACCTATATAACAATTCCTAAACCCCCCTACCCTCATTTCACCAAAATCCAACCCCCACCAAAACCCTAGCCGCCTCCATCCCCTTCGTCTCTCTCTCTCTTGGCTAACCCAAACCCTAGCCGCCCCAGGATCCCACCGCCTTCCGGCCACCGGAGCCTCACCCAATCGACCCCAAAAATTTTACCAGACAATCCCCGCGACCTCCTTAATCCCATCCCACTGTCGTTTTCCCTAAATCACCGTTCAATCGTGAGTTTTTAAAGATCTAAGAAGCTGTCAAAATCCTAATTTGTGCTAAGGCAAATCCAAGCGGCTCTGTGACTCAAACTCACATGAGTCGATGGCTCATGACAAGAGCCGTCGATTCGTGTGAGTAAAGGTCAATTTTGGAAGTCGTCGTAGTCCGGCCTAACTCCAGCAAGTCAACGTAGTTCGTTTAAACCCCTCAAACGAGTATCCCCTTTTTCCTTGCTATCTGTTTCTTTCCTGATTATTACATGAAAACGCCTGATCTTTGTTGTATTACTACATCCTTGTTTAGATTAGCTTCTTGTTTTTCTCCTTTTGTTCTGTCTCAAATGTCGCATGTTTGTTTACGTGCTTTTTTTCTCTCTCTCTTGATTAATCTAAAATCCTGAATGTATTTCATGTTTAATTCATTAGTAACTAACCTAGGGTTTTGTCACTGTTTCATATGTATGCTCATTTCTTTTTCCTTGATCCATTTAATTAATTGATTCATTCTATGTGCTTGATTAGGTAGCCGAATAATGTGGTTTAGATTTAAGATTCAAATGTGTCCATCACAGTCATATATTTGTTTCTTGGTCAGATTCCCTTTGAATATCATGACTGATAAGTTGTTTCCTTATGAGTTTGTTTGGCTATTAATTCATTTGGTCAATTAGTTCGGTTTGATATGCATATAGATTGTCTAGTGTTCTTGATTGTAAGTTTTCCCTAATCTACTGTTTCGTTAATAAAACTTTGATCCTAATAGGTGAAATTACTCCGAGGTTTGTGTCATTTGAAAGTTAATCTCTATTTTAATGCTAGGCAACTACAGTGATTAGTTGCCTAATAGCTTATCTGAGTAATTAGGCTGATATTTGAACCTATAAAGGCGACTAAATTCCTAGATTGCCTAAATTGATAGTTAATTAGTTAAGTCTAATTGAACTGAAATGAGTCACTTAACCTAGTCCTAAAGGATCAAACTAATTGGCCTAGATTATTTAACAACTTAAATCGGAGTTAATATATAGTTAACTAAGCTTCAGAATAATTGATTCACTTAGTCTCACATTTAAATGATTCCAACTTCTTCAATCTAGAAATTAACTTAGGTAGCTTCTTAAGTAATTAACTAAAAAAAATAAAATCTGTTTAAAACAATTAGTTTGAGGTTAATGGACTAAAACAGATTCATTTAACCTAAGTTAAGAGAACTGAGTTGACTAACCTCCATTAAGTTTAATTAAACTGTTGATTAAATGACTTCAACATAGTAAGTAGTATGCAAGCCAACTCTAGGCATTTAATCAACTAACCTTTAATTAATTAACTCAACCTTAGTTAAGAATAACTAGTTGTCACCCAAAGGGACCTAGCTAGTGTTAGTTAACTATAGTTACACAATAACCCAAGCAAGTCTAACCCTAGTTACCTAATGGTAATTTCAGAGACTTCAAGGGGGCATATTAGGTATTGTAGGTTAAGAAATCAGACTTTTAAGGGTGGAAAAGTCTTTTTCTAGGGCTGGAATGTTGGGCAGCTGTCCCAAAAGGATAAGGGTGACAGTTGTCCTGTGACTATTTCAGCTCTTGAAATGGGAATATACCATAGGATATCCCATTCCCAAATATTCTATAAATAGACTCCCTTCCCTTTAGACTGGGAGGACTTTTTTGGACTACTGAAAATACAACTCTTTTGACTACTGAAAGATCTGGAAATACACATAGCTTTTGAGAAAGTTCTCTGCATAGATTTTACCAAAAATTGTTACACACACTTAGACATAATTTTTAACCTCTGAAAAAACAGAAACAAAATGGACTGCAGTAGGAGTATAAAAACAACCTGAACTTAGTCTATCTTGTAGCTGTGGTTTTCTTTCCTAAAGACCTGGTTTTATTGTTGTCTTCATTCAATCTTTGGTATTCGAAATCATCCTTTTCCAGGCTTCTTTACTGTGGATTTCTTGATGTTCGTGGGTGTTGTTTGTTGCTGATGGGTTTTTCTTCTTCTTGCTGATTTCCATCTCTGCCTGACCTTTATTTGGTCAGGTTTCTTTTGTTATCTTGCTCTTAAAGGTATGTAAAACTGAGTTTGTTTTATGAAATATAAAGATCTGAAATCTACTGTCTTTCCTCCATGAATCTGTATTTTATTTTCTTAAACCTATTCATGTATAAATTTATGTGACAAAGATGTGATGCATGTATATAGAGTATTACATTATGTTTGTTTAGTTTCTAATCTCTCAACTTTATATAAGTCTGCTTCATCTTAAAATTGTCTTTATATGATTGTGTAATCAAAGGGTTGTTGGAAAACAACATCAAAGGGTAATGAACTTAAACTCTAATGGTTAAGTTCATCCTATAAAGATGCTTAAATATTGTTCTGGTTCAGGCCCTAGATATCTAGATATTATTATGAAACAACACTAGGGTAGATGAATTTGACCCTCTATAATGGTCAAATTCACCCCATATTAGGTGCTTAAACAGTAGCTTATCACCCTTTAAGGGTACAAAATGGGTAATCAACAAGGGCTCTAGAGTAGGGAATCTGAACCCTTCAAATGGTTAGATACACCCTCTCAAAAATTCCTAAATAATCAAAGTCTAAGAGTAAATATGGACTGAAGGTCCGGGATATGAAAAAATGACATCTTTGAGTTGAACCTGATCCTCTCATGGTCAGGTTCACACCAAAGGAATGCACAAATAATTCTGCTTTTTAATAGAGCTTAGCATATCATTATCAGGTTTGAACTTGACCTCTTTTCATGGTCCTGTTGGTCTGGTGGATGCATAGCACACCCAATTATTTGGGGTGTTCTACAGGTTGCAAAAGGCTCAAATGCGTAGCCATAAAGAAATCAAGACAAGCAACTAGTTAAAGATTACCATCTCATTAGAGATTGAAAGGTTTTAATTTATCTGTCGTTATCTTTTAGCATAGTTGTATCTAAACTGGACTGTATATTTCAATTTTTATTTCGTTCATTCTGATTTTAGAAAGAAAAGGGACATTCCCATGAAATTTTGAATTCATGCATCTCCTTCTTTGTTCTGGAAGTATGTATGTACTCATATAAGTCTAAATGAATGGGCCTAACTATGCTAGATTCGTCCAAGTCCACTGGACTCGAACAGGAACAGTCAAAAGTCGTTGGCAATGCCCTGGTTGAACATGAAAAGGTTCAAATATGTAGTTATATTAAATGATGTTTTGTTTGCAAATGTAATTACGAGATTCTATAGGTTGGGATATTTAGAATGTCAAGATTTTCATTTGTTTAAAAACCTGATTTCTACAGTTTTCCTTACCTATTGAATTTATAAGAACAATTGTTTTAGCTCAGACTAAATTTCGCAAATTTATACAAAAATACAAACCTGCTATTCAAAAATGCTCTTAAAAATTTCCAGAATTATGACAATATATAGGAGTCAGCGTGTATAAATTATGAAATTAACAACATGAATTTAGGTTGTTTCTGAAATTGGTAAAAAAATAAACATTCAGCCAAAAATGTTTTGTTACAATCAAACACGTCAATTTGGCTTCTTGGAAACATGTTAATTGTGAACTTTAGATCTCTTTTCATTAATGCATGCCTTAAATTATTGTGCTTAGCTTCATTTCTTATTACAAAATAGCCAAACTAGGATGGCCAAAGGTGAATAATCGGGGCTAAAACATGGCCATAGCCCAAAAAATATATTGTTTTTTTTAGACTAATGAATTTTACTTTTAGGAAATCCTTTAGGTAGAATGAATACCTTTAGTTTCAAATTAGACAAAAATCGAGTATTACCTCAAATTACCTTAACCTACACTCGGGAGTGGCAACTCATACCCCCGACTCTAACTCCAAACAATAAAAAATCACATGTTGGAATCGCGGGTGCATTTCATGTGGCGCGATTACATGTGTCCAAAAAACAAACAAGTACACGCCACCGTGACTTGTTTCAAGATAAATCCATAAATATTAAAAGCGGCTAAAAATTTGAAAAAGGTTAAAAAGCACAATAGGTTTAAAATATGTAAATAATCAGATAACTAGGCCAAATATTAATAGTCAAGCGACCGTCCTAGAACCACAGAATTCGGGAGTTCCTAACACCTTCTCCCGGGGTAACAGGATTCCTTACTCGGATTTCTGATTGCAGACAAACTAAAACAGAATCAAAATTTCCTTGGTTTGGGATTTTATAACAAAACGGTGTCCCGGAACATCGTCAAAAATCCGGGTGGCGACTCTGAATTTAAATAAATAAATCCCAAATTCGATTTATGTCACTTTAATTGGAAAAAACTCCCTTATTACCCTCACCGGTGCAAAAGAAGGTGTTACAATGGGCATTGGTTTGAGGTGCTAGAGAGGCATTGGAGCCGGCTATGGTATTTCTGAGTGAGGTAAGTCTCATGTCTGACCTTGTGAGGGAGAATTTACCCCGTAGGTGTTATATTTATAACATGTTACATGTTGTGGGAACTAGCACGTATGAGGTAACAAGCATTCGTGCGTATGCTAGAATTCCTGATTATTTCCGAGTAGACTTAGATTCACTCCATGCTTTAATTGTACTATTTGAGTTATTCTTTCATGTTTAATTACTTTAATCCTCATTATGACTTGAGCTAGACTCACATAGAGTAATGGACTTGCTATTTCAGATATTTGACGAGTTACTTGATTAGCCGTAGAAATTTTACTTCTCTTACAAATTTCTCCTACGTTGTGCGTATTCATCGTAAAGTTTCTCTTGAATACCATAACTCACATGTGTATTCGTGAGTGGATAAAAATCCATAAAAGCTTCATACTCTTAATGGATCAGGTCGTTCGTGTCGGCAAGATATTGTAACACACTCTTATGGGATCAGGCCATACAACTCGGCAGTATCACGTCTCATATTCTTATGGTATGGGGTAGTTTGCCTCGGCACGAAATTATAAATCACTCTCTTGGGATCGGGTCATTCTCCTCGGCATGATATTGTAACACAATCTTATGGGATCAAGTCATTCGCCTCGATAATATCACGTACATATTCTTATGGGATCGGGTCGATCGCCTCGACGGATTATGTATTACACTTTTATGGGATCAGACAGTTCACCTCGAAAGTCTATAAAACACTCTTATGGGATCGGGTCATTCTCCTCGGGATTATCACGTATCATATTCTTATGGGGTCGGGCTGATCGCCTTGGCTGGTTTATGTATCACACTTCAATGGGATCGGGTCGTTCACCTCGGCAGTTCTATGAAACACTCTTATTGGATCGGGTAGCTCGCCTTGGTAGAATCATGCAAAATACTTGATAAGGAGTCCGCGTGTTCATGAGTTTCCTGACTTGAGATGTGACCATTGATTTGGTATTGACCACCATGTATTCCACTTGGGGAGGTATCCGATAATTGAGGACTTTGTGTTCATTGATCAGCTGTAGACTGTATTATTTGCCTATATATGTACTCGTTGTTTATTTACCATGTTTCATACTTGTCTACTTTATTATATTTGATTTACTGGACCACGAGTAAGTGTCAATGTCAACCCCTCGTCACTACCTCTTTAAGGTTAGGCAAAATACTTACGAGGTACACGTTGATTAACGTACTTATGTTGCACTTCTGCACTAAATGTGCAGAATTTGACAGGTTCATTTGGTGGTCATATGGACACGTAGGCACAGCTGCTGAGGAGATTTTATGGTGAGCTGCATTCCATGCTACGATTCGCAACACACAGAGTTTCCATCATAATTATTTACATTATCCTGTCTATCTTGTATTCCAGACAGATGTTGTATTGTTATTGTACTTTCTAGTAGATGTTCATGCACTTGTGTCATCGAGTTTTGGGGTGTTCTAATTTGTTTATGGTTTGCTTTACATTGACACACTTTACTTTATTTTAATTAATTTTTACATATCTACGATTTTAATGCATTGATCTCTCTATCTAATAAGATTCATGATTTAAAAAATAATATAATAAATAGTTAAGTTGGTAATTCACCATTAGCTCGCCTAACGGTAACGTCGGGCACCATCACAGCCCATAGTGGGTTTTGGGTCGTGACAACTTGGTATCAGAGCACTAGGTTTACTCAGGTCTCATGAGTCTTGAGCAAATCTAGTAGACTCTTGCGGATCGGTACTGAGATGTTTGTACTTATCTTCGAGAGGCTACATGGCTATTAGGATAGCTTTCCTTCCTTGATTCCTCTTCGTGCGATTTGATTTTGTTGAACCTTATGCCTTCAGTTCCTTCATACTCATTCATACACGATGCTAGGCATTTGTTATCAGTCGAGCACCGACGAGTTGTGAAGATTCTGCAGATGTGGTTCAGGATGTTTCTGCCTGCGTATTCGAGCGGGCTATTATTGTCTCCTTGCAGAAGAGTGTTCTGTAATTCTAACCCATTGGTGTGCCTACAGTCGAGGTTTGATATTTTCAAATTTGGTGTATTATGGTGTCGCCGTCCTTTATTGAATGCATCGAGGCTCATCGACATGTTTGTCTTCATTTGTTTGCCTCCGGGCACGGTGTTGTGAGATTTAACCTAAGAGGAATTTATTAGAGATGGATGTTTGTTACGTCTTCAGGATCGAATCAGCGTTACCAGTGTTGATAGTTCGAGGGAGATGATCACTGAGGTGGTTTCTGTGCTTAGGAATTTTGAATGTGACAAGAAGGGCTTGATTGGAATGTAGGAAAATGTGAGTAATCAATCACTGTTTTGGATGCAATACGGCTTCGAGTTCCAAACATATTGTTGGAGCTTCAGGTGATGTTAATAAATGAAAGGATTCTGACGGCCGGTGGATCAGTGTGGACCCAGGGTGATTAATTGATCTCATGATGGATGCAACTACAACAATGACGTTAGAGGAGGTCGATATGAGGTTACACAGGTGGGCTATCTTCTGTGATCAGGTTAGCAGTTGCGTGGTTTCTATGAGGTTCCTACGAAGAGTTCTAATTTCTCTCTAACATGGGATGCATGTATTGCAATGTGAGCTTGGGTCGCTTGAAGAAGACGTTATGACACCTAAGAGGTTGAGCTTGCGATGGTGGCTGATAATTCGAGATGTGTTTTGATTGGTGCAACAAGAGCTTGTGAGAAGTTGGCCGAGTAACGGTGTGGGATCATGGTATCGGGAAGAAGAAGTCATTGTGGGGTCCGGATCTATGTGATTTTAGCGTAAATCTAAGTGGGGGAGCCTGTTGTCTATTATTGGGACACATTGTTTTGTGCTTGTGTAGTTTTTTGTTATCGATGCATTGGGGGATTAACTATGACCAAGAGAAGAAAAACATCAAGGGTATTTTGGGCAAGGAATCTGACGTATATGTTCTACATTTCATCTTATCGATCTCATGTGCAGATGTTGGGGATGACTAAAAATTTATGCTTCTTGTGGATGTAATATGCAAGGAAAAGAATTCATTAGGTTTCTTCTTTGGAAGTGTTCATGTGTTAGAAGAGCACTAGAGTTTGGTTATATATCCGGGACCATGTTAGAGTAAGTGACTCTCAACAATGGTTTTGGTAGGTTCAAAAATTAAAGTGAAGTGTTTAAGGATTTTGGGTTCGTTATGTGGTTGAGGAATGGGTTTTGCAGCATCGTGTGAAGAATACTTGGTGAATTTATATGTTATCATCGGGGTCTACGGTGTAGTTTTAGAGAAATAGGAGAAACAACTTCGGATTCGGAAGAGGTCTTCCATAACAGGTGTATCAAAGGGAGATACTATTGAGTTCATGAGGATGATATGAGATGGCGGACGGGTATTAAGACGATATGGTCTTTTGATTTTGGTCACTCGGGATGTTTGGGGCCCAGTATGTGTTTGAATAGAAATATTATTTCAAAGGCATGTAAAGAGTAAATTGGGAGAAGTAGAGTTAGTTAGTAATGGTTTGAATCAACAGGGTTGTGGGAATGATTAGTTTCTTAGGTGTGGTAATGATATACAAGTGGTTTATGGATGTATGTTCAGGCTTGACAATTGCTATGGTTCGATTGATTTGGAGGTATTTGATTCTGATGGCTTGGTTATGTGTGAATGGATCCCGGAAGAGTTATGGCAGTTTAGACCGCGAGCTGAGGTTTGCATTTTTTGTGATTATGGGAAGTTGGTCATGGGTGGCGATTCTTCTTCTGAAATGAGTTAAGTAAAAGGTTTCGAGCCGAAGAAGTGTTAACTCTACTAACGGTTCAGGATATTATAATGAAATTCTTATACTCTCGTGTAGCAACATGATATGTGAAGTGAGCAGTATGGCGATTGGAAGTTGAAGATCAGGTTGCTGTTCATTTTTTATATGAATTTCACGAGCTCGGAAGAGTGGGGGGGGTTTAGATGTTCAGAGTATGTTGGTGCTATCCGTCTCTCCAGAGTTGTAATTATGCACTTGGCATGCTCGTAGTCGATATTCGGGCTTTTCGTGAGTTTGAGCATTATGGATTGATGGATATTTTCCTACTGATGGTTATATATGGATCGGGTGGCATGCTGCCACGGGTATCATGTATGTTTTTGGGTTGCAAGCCACAACAATGAGGTGTTGTGTCACGACCCAAAATCAATTATAGGTTGTGATGGCGCCTAACGCCGCCGTCAGGCAAGCCAACGGTGCTTAATCAATTTATTTACTCATATTATTTTTGAAATCATGAAATCCCATTAGATAAATAAAGGTCTGGTACTCGCAGAAAACCTGTGATTTTTATTTCCAACTTCCATATAAAATATAAATTACAAAGTGAAATGATAATAATTAAGTGGACTGCAATAATGAACATCTAGTAGGAACCCCCAAAACCAGGTATCACAAGTGCATGAGTATCTACTAAAGAGTACAATAATAATACAACATCTGTCTCGAATACAAGTTAGACAGGAGAATATAAATAACTCTGATGGAGACTCTGTATGCTGCGGATCATAACATGGAATGCAACTCACCGTAAAGTCCCCGAGACAACCGCACCCTTGCGCCCAAAAGACCACACACACACACACACATACACACACATATATATATATATACACACACACCCACCTGCCTAATAAGTTCAGCAAGTGTACTATAAGTACGTAAATCAACACGTACCTAGTGAGTATCTAGCCTAACCTCGGAAAATTAGTGACAAGGGGTCGATGCCGACACTTACTAGAGGTAAAATAAAGTAATATGATAAATCCTAAACATATATGAAGCACAACATTTATAATAGGGTCAAACGGTAACCAACATAATTCGGAGTTGATTAGGAAGGAAAATTCTTGATTTGGAAGCTCAAAGTTGGATGAGTTGATCAAGGTTAGAATTTTGAGTAAACGATCTCGGAATCGAGATTTGAAGGTTCCAATAGATTCACATGAATATTTCGGACTTGGACTTATGTTCGGGTTAAGTATCGGTTGGTCCGGGAGCATTTCAACGCTTATTGTGGAAAGTTGGTATTTTAAAGGTTTTTAGAATTTCATGCGTTTTATTTGAAGAACACTTTGTATTATCGATGGTCGTTTGGGATTTCGAGTCTTGGAATAAGTTTGTATCGTGATTTGTGACTTGTACGCAAAATTTGGCATCATTCCGGAATGTTTATGTTTTATTCGAGCGCGTTCGTCGAAGTTTGAATGTTGAAAGAAGGATTTTTATCATTGATTCGTGGTTTTAATGTTATTCATGGCATTTCGGGCCTCTAGATATGCTTAATTAAGGTATTGGGACTAGTTGGTGTGATTGTATGGGGTTCCGAGAGCCTCGAGTGTGATTCGGGGTGGTTTCCGACCATTTCATCTTGTCTTGAAACTGCAGGATTCTGGTGTCAGATTTTTTCTTCGTAATCACAATGAAAGGCTCGAAATCACATAGTGTTGATTGGGAGATGTGTAAGTTTGTTCTTCACGTTTGCGTGGAAGGAGCCGCGAACGTGAAATGTTAGCGAGGTGGCTTGGGTTTGGAAGGCTGTTCTTCGCGATCTAGGGGATTGGTTCACGATCAAATAGGGTGTTGGTCTGAGGCATAAGGATTTGGTCTTCGCGTTCGCGGAGCTAGGCTCGTGTTCGCGTAAAAGAAATCTTGGGCAATGCTGGTTTTGCCTTCCCAATCGTGAGGGTACTTCCGCGATCGCGAAGAGGAAGGACCTGGACGTACTTTAATTTTTGTACGGGATTTGGTTCATTTCTCTCTCATATTAACTTTGTTGGGCAGATATTTGGAGCTCTTAGAGGGGGGATTTCATCATCTATTATGAGGTAAGTTATTCCCACTTGATGTAAGTTAAATACATGAGTTGTATATGGATTAAAACATGGAAATTTGTAGAAATTGTGAGATTTTGGATGAAAACCTTAAATTTGATATTTTTTGATTTTGACCTTGAAATTGGACATGAAATTGGGAATAAATTATATCTTTGAGTTTGTGATATTATGGGTAATGTTTATCTTTGAAAACTTTCGGCATTCGGCCACGTGCGCCCGAGGGTTGACTTTGTTAACTTTTCAAGCGGAGTTGGAAATTGTTATAAATTAATTTATTATTAGTGTTGGAGTATATTTTTATTGGTTTTCATGATTGTTTGATTAGTTTCGGATCGATGGGAATTGGTTTGAGGTGCTAGAGAGGCGTTGGAGCGTGTTCTGGAACTTAACAGCGAGGTAAGTCTCATGTTTAACTTTGTGAGGGGGAATTTATCTCGTAGGTGTTATACTTTTACATGCTACATTTTGTCCGTGCATTTGCTAGAATTCCTTATTATGTCCGGGTAGACTTAAATTCACTCCTTGCTTTAAGTGTACTATCTGAGTTATTCTTGCCTGTATAATTACTTTAATTTGCATTATGACCTGAGACTAGAGTCGCGTAGAGTAATGGACTCGCTATTTTAGATATTTGAAGATCAACATGATTAGCTGTAGAAATTGTACTTCTCTTACAGATTTTTTTCCGCGTTGTGCGCCTTCATACTCTTATAGGATCGGGCCATTCGCCTCGACAGGATATTGCAACACACTCTTATGGGATCGGGTCGTACGCCTCGACAGTATCACATATTATATTCTTATGGGATCGGGTTATGTGCCTCGTCAGGATATTGTAACACTCTCTTATGGGATTGGGCCATCTTCCTTGAGAGTATCACGTATCACATTCTTATAGGATCAGGTTGATCGCCTTGACGGTATTATGTATCACAATCTTATGTGATCGTGTTCAAGCCGTGGAAACAACCTCATGTAGAAATGCAGGGTAAGGCTACATACAATAGACCCTTGTGGTCCGGCCCTTCCCCAGACCCCGCGCATAGCGCTAGCTTAGTGCACTGGGCTGCCTTTTACTCTTATGGGACTAGGTCATTCGCGTCGGCAGTTCTGTGAAATACTCTTATGGTATCAGACCGTTCGCTTGAAATTATAAGGTATCATATTCTGATGGGATTGGGGCGATCGTCTAGGCAAGATTATGTATCATTCTCTTATCGAATCAGGTCATTAGCTTTAGTAGTTCTATAAAACACTCTTATAGGATCGAACTGCTCGCCTCAGCAGAATCGTGCAAAATACTTGATAAGGAGTCTGCGTACTCATGGATTTCCTGATTTGAGATGTGACCGTTGATTTGGTATGGACCATTACGTATTCCATTGGGGAGGTATCCAATAATTGAGGACATTGTGTTCATTGATCAGCTGTAGACTGTATGTATTATTTGCCTATATATGTACTCATTGTTTACTTACCACGTTTCATACGTGTCTACATTATTATATTTGATTTATTGGACAACTAGTAAGTGTAAATGTAAAGCCCTCGTCACTACCTCTTCGGGGTTAGGCTAGATATTTAATAGGCATGCGTTGATTTACGTACGCATGCTGCACTTCTGCACTAAATGTACAGGATTTGACAGGTTCATTTGGTGGTCATTTGGGTGTGTAGGCGCAGCTGCTGAGGGGATTTAATGGTGAGCTGCATTCCATGCTACGATTAGCAGCAAAAAGAGTTTCTATCATAATTATTTACGTTATCCTGTCAATCTTGTATTCCATACAGATAATGTATTGTTATGTACTTCCTAGTAGATGGTCATGCACTTGTGAATCGGGTTTTGGGGTTTTCAAGAATTTATTTATGGTTTGCTTTACATTGACACACTTTTACTTTATATTTTAATTAAATTGTACATATCTACGATTTTAATGCATTGATCTCTCTATCTAATAAGATTCATGATTTCAAAAATAATAAAATGAATAATTAAGTTGGTAATTCACGGTTGGCTTGCCTAACAATGACGTTGGAAAATATCATGACCTATAGTGGGTTTTGGGTCGTGACGGCTTGGTATCAGAGCACTAGGTTCACTTAGGTTTCACGAGTCATCAGCAAGTCTAGTAGACTCTTGTGGATAATTACAGAGACGTCTGTACTTATTTTCGAGGCTACATAGCTATTAGGAGAGATTTCCTTCCTTGATTCCTCTTCGTGCAATTTGATTTCACTGAAGCTTATGCCTTCGGTTCCTTCCTACTCATTCGTACACGACACTACGCATTAGTTATCAATCAAGCATCGACAAGTTGTGAAGATTCTGTTGATGTGTTGCCGGATGTTTCTCCCTGCGTATTTGGGTTGGCTATTATTGTGTCCTTGTGGAAGGATGTTCTGTCGTTCCAGCCCATTGGTGTTGCCTATGGTAGAGATTTGATACTTCTAAATTTGGTGTATTATGGTGTCAGCGTCCTTGATTGAACGCATTGAGGCTCATCGGCATGTTTGTCTTCATTTGTTTGCCTCTGGGCACGGTGTTGTGAGACTGAACCTAAGAGGAAGTTATTAGAGATGGATGTTTTTGTTGCGTCTTCAGGATCGAATCAGCATTCCCAATTTTGATGGTTTGAGGGGGAAGATCACTGAGGTGGTTTCTGTGCTTAGGAATTTTGAATGTGACAAGAAGGGCTTGATTGGAATGTAGGAAAATGTGATTATTCGATCATTTTTTTGGATCGGCTTTGACTTTCAAACATATTGTTGGACCTTCGAGTGATGTTAATTAATGAAAGGATTCTTATGACTGGTGGATCAGTGTGGACCCAGAGTGATTAATTGATTTCATGATCGATGCAACTATATCAATGACATTAGAGGAGGTCGATATGAGGTTACACATATGGGCTATCTCGTGTGAGCAGGTTAGCGGTTGCGTGGCTTTGATGAGGTTCTTACGAAGAGTTCTACTTTCTGCCTAACATGGGATGCATGTTTTGCGATGTGAGATTGGGTCGCTTGACAAAGACGATATGGCCCTTAGGAGGTTGAGTGTGCGATGGTGGCCGATTATTTGGGATGTGTTATGATTGGTGCAACAAGATCATGTGAGAAGTTGGACGAGTAACGGTGTGGGATCACAGTAACTGGGAAGAAGTCGTTGTGGGGTCTGGATCTACGTGATTGTAGCATAAAGCTAAGTGGGGGATCCTGTTGTCTATGATTTGTTCACGTGGTTGTGCGCTTGTGCAGTTTCTGGTTATCGGTCCATTGGTTCTTTAGCTATGACCAAGAGAAGAAAATATCAAGGGTATTTTGGGCAAGGAATCTGAGTAGGCTGGGAAAATATTTTGGGCCGCATAGTCAAAAAAAGGAATCCTTTGGACTTTAGTATAAAAGGGTAAATAGTTGGAAAATTAACATAGTATAACTAACTTATACACTATATTTACTATAAATAAATATACTTTAAAATAATTATTTTACATAGCAACACTTAGATTTTTATAGAAAATATCCTCCCTATGGGGATTTCTAACCCTAGCCACCCTCTCTCCCCTTTCTTACTTATGTCTTGTCATTCCCCCTCTCTCCATTACTTGATATCGTTATAGCCACTCTCTCTCTCTCACAATTCCCTAATAGTTTTCATTTGATCTGTTAAATCCATGTATCCAATTGATTACACTCTTAATTCATTTCCTCGACTATTCAAATTTATGCGTTTCAGTGAGCTTTGGAAGCCCTTTCTCTATTTTATTTTCTTAGAGTGTTTCTGATTTGGGGTTTTAGTGGTGGCTTGTTTTGGGCAGCGGACTGTAACGACCCTACCGGATTTTTTGAGTATTTTATCCCCGATCCACTAATTTATTTTCCCTCTATGTTATCTTTTGGCTACGTGACTTGGTGGGGTGCTTGGTGTCGGGTTCAGGAGAGTTTCAAAGTTATATGGGTCACATAGTCCCTAAATTGGAAGTTTAAGTCGTAGGAGTTAACCATAGTTTGACTTGTGTGAAGATGACTCTGGAATGGAGTTTTGATGGTTCCAATAGCTCTGTATAGTATTTTGGTCTTAGGAGCGTGTCCGGATGTTGATTTGGAGGTCCGTAAGTCGTTTCAGCATGATTTGGCGAAAGTTGGAAATGAAAGATTTCTGGGAAGTTTGACTGGAAGTTGAATTTTCGGGGTCGGATCCCGATTCTGGAAGTTGGAATATGTTTGTAATGACATTTATGACTTATGTTGGTGTCAATCGGAGTTGTTTTGGTATGAATCGGTGTTGGTTTCGGAATTTTGAAGTTCATAAATCATAGGCTTGAATTTGGATTGTGATTCGTGTTTTTGATGTTGTTTGATGTGATTTGAGGGCTTGACTAAGTTCGTATCGTGTTCTAGGACTTGTTGCTATGTTGGGATGGGGTCCCGGGCAACTCGGATGTGTTTCGGGTGAGTTTTGAACAAGCTTGGTATTTGCACTTTGATGATAGTTCTGGAGCAGTTGAAGTACGGAGGGAACATTTTTTATTGCAGAGGCAAAGCTTCATGTGCAGCCACAAACTCCTTAAGTCTAGTTTCTAGAATATCAAACCGTTCTTCATTTGGACATTTGTACAACAAGTTTGATCACTTAACTAAAGCATGGTAGTGCAGTTCTTGCTGAAATGTGGCTGCACAATTTGGATCGCAGCCGCAGAACTTAGAAGTGCGGACCACACAAAAATATGTGGTCAGTACTTTGGGAGATTGAATGTGGTACTATATAAATGAGGGTTTCATTTCATTTTTCATTTGTGGACCTAGAGAGCTTGGTTTATGGCGATTTTTCGTGGGTTTTTTAAAGAATTGCTTGGGGTAAGTGATTCCAACTCGGATTTGGTTAAACTACATGAATATATTCTTGATTTCATCATTTAATTAGTGGTTTGGATTGAAAATTTGAGATAACTTCTTAGGCCAAATTTTGGGGATTTGAGCGAGATTTTGATATCGGATTTGAGTAATTTTGGTATGGTTGGACTCGTGGCAGAATGGGTGTTCGAATTTGGTAACTTGGATTCGGAGAGGCGAGCTCGGGATGAATTTTTGGGTCGATTTTTCAATTATTTGCAAAGATCGTAATTTCATTGTTTAAAATAGTTTCCTATAGTTATATTTATAGTATGAAATTGTTTTGGCTAGATTCGAGCCGTTCAGAGTTGGAAAATTGAGGGAAAGGACTTCTAGTTGATTGATTTAGCGTGGTTTTAGGTAAGTGACTTTTCTAATCTTGTGTAGGATTCCCCTTAAGATTCGGTATTGTTGTGATAATTGTGATATGTGAAAGTTGTGTACGCAAGATGATGAGTGCGTACATGGGCTAAATGTGAAATTTCTGATTTTTACCTATGTAGTTTCCTTTCATGCTTTAATTGAGTTACTTTAACATGTTATAGTCATCGTACTTAGTCTAATTTCACGTGTCTACTTGTCTTATCTTTTATTTACAACTTGTCCTACATATTTCGTTGAATTACTTGTTTTTCTTTAATTATGTATCCATTATTTAATCGTGAGATGCTTTACTTGAAATTTGCTATCCTTAGAATATCTTGCTGTTGATTTAGGTATTGAGTTGCAAAGGCCTTGGTTTCTATTGAGGCAAAGTGTAAGTTATGAAATATAATTTATTGAGTTACTCTCTGATTGCTATTCTTGAGACTTTGTGTACATAGTGGTTGGGTTGTGGGCTCCTTATTATGAAATTTTGTTATTGTTGGCTTTTCCTGGTAAGTGTGATATTGGTCACTTGAGGTTTGCACGAGGTTTTTGTCGTGCTTCGGATACTATTGATACGCATGCGGTGGTATAAGGTTAGGGTGTTGAAATGCATGTGGTGAGATAAGGTGGGCTTGATACGCGTGGCTAGTATGGGAACTACGAGGAGCCATGCGGTGGGATAAGGTGGGCTAAAACAGGGGTGCTATTTCGGGAAAATGATTTTTCAAAATTAAATGTAAAGGCTCTCGCGGTAGTATAAGGAAAATACTGTGAGTTACTTTTAATGTGTACCTAGGTAGCGGCCCCTCTTGATATTTCTTTATTTGTTGTATCTACCTTGCTTGTTTGTTACCTTAACGTGTAAATCCATTTTTCCTTCCGTGTTGTATTAATTGTCTTGGTTCTGCGTTGTTAACTTTTCATAAATTCCTTATATGTTTCATTTCCTTTGTCATTATCATTATATCGTTATATCTTTCGTCTTGTTTCTTATTATCTCATGTAGATCCTTGGCCTATCCTCATCACTACTTTACCGAGGTTAGGCTTGGCATTTACTAGGTACCGTTAAGGTGTACTCATACTACGCTTCTGCACATGCTTTTGTACA
The DNA here is from genome assembly GCA_005239505.1 of Nicotiana paniculata. Taxonomy (NCBI): domain Eukaryota; kingdom Viridiplantae; phylum Streptophyta; class Magnoliopsida; order Solanales; family Solanaceae; genus Nicotiana; species Nicotiana paniculata. Next base: position 31,263 of record ML333787.1, read on the forward strand.
GATCCAGGTACATTTTACTTGTCCCGACACTTGTGCGCTGAGTTTCATTTGGCGACTTCAAGGAACACATGCCCGCATCCGCAGGCCTCGGAGTCCCCTTCTATCATGTTCTTCTTTTGTTTCATTTTACTTTTATGGACAGTGATGTATAAGATTGTTCAGCACTGTACTTAGAGCTTGTGACTTGTATCTCACAAGGTTTCGAGGAGGTGTATGTATTGGGATTACAAATTTTATTTATGACATTGTGGGAGTTTTGAAATTCTAAGCTTTTATTTAATATTTCCACATGTTTTTAGGCTTACCTAGTCTTAGAGACCAGGTGTCGTCATGACATCCTATGAGAGAATCATGGGTCGTGGCAAGTTGGTATTAGAGCTCTAGGTTCATAGGTGTTATGAGTCACAAGCAGGTGTAGTAGAGTCTCGTGGATCGGTACGGAGACGTCTGTACTTAACTTCGAGAGGCTAAAGAACTATTAGCAAAAGCTTCACCTCTTTGATTCCTTATCGTGCAAAATTATTGACTTCGAGATTCTAAACTTCTGTCTTTCTATTCTCTCACAGATGGTGAGGACACTCACAACCGGATTAGATAACCAAACACCCGCCCCCTTCAAGAGCCGCGAGAGGCTGGGCCGGGCTAGAGGCTGAGGACGTCCACATGGTGCGTCCAGAGCACCTGTATGAGCTGCTGGAGAGAAGCCACCAGTAGCTCCAGCTTGAGAGCAGGAACCTGAGACGCCTGTTACTGGTCCAGCACTCCAGGAGACCCTCGCCTAGTTTCTGAGCAAGTTCGGCACTTTAGCTCAAGAAGGGTTGATCCCACTTACTCCTGTCAAATCTCAGGCCGGGGGAGGAGCACAAACTCCCGCCGCCCGCACCCTACAGTAGCGGGTCTAGGTTGACCAGGTCCCAGAGGTCATAGCAGTGCAGACAGTCACCCTTGTTCAACCCGAGGCTAGGGCAACTGCGACTAAGGGGAGCATCTCAGACTCGAGAGGTACAAGAAGTACCACCCTCCTACTTTCAACGGCTTGCCTTCAGAGGATGCCTGGGGTTTTCTTGAGGAATGCCACCATATCCTCCGTACTATGGGTATTGTGGAGTCTAGTGGGGTTGCTTTCATTATATTCCAGCTTAAGGGAGCGACTATCAATGGTGGCGAGCATATGAGTTGGGTAGTCCGGTCGGGGCAACTTCACTCACTTGGACTCAGTTCTCGGATATGTTCTTAAGGGAGTGTGTTCCCCGGAGTATCATAGATGCATAGCACGCATAGTTTGAGAGTTGCACCAGGGTTCTATGACCGTGTCAGAGTATGCGGTCTGGTTAAGTGATTTGGCTAGGCATGTACCAGCCTTGGTTGCTACCGTTAGAGAGCAAATCCGTCGATTTATCGAGGGACTCAACCCTGGTATCATATTTAGCATGGCGCGAGAGTTGGAGATGGACATTGCATACTACTAGGTAATGGAAATCGCCAGGATATTGGAGGGTATGTGAACCCAGGAGAGAGAAGAAAGAGAGGCCAAGAGGCCTCGAGATTCTTGCATATATAGTGGTACTCGAGCCCCAGTTGCAGCTCGTCGTGGTAGAGGCTATGTGAGTCGCCCTGTTTATTTTGCACTTCCAGCCTCCCGAGGTATTTCGGCTACTCCTAGGCCTCAAACTCTCTATTATGCACCACCATTATTTTGTGCACCTCCTACAGGGGGGAGCTTTTAGTGGTCAGTCCAGTCGATCAGGATCGAGGTAGCCACAACAGCACGTCCTCTGATGAGGGATTACCCCAGATTCAAGAGGGGTGCACCTCCACCGATTAATCAGGCTCCATGTATTCCATTGGGTCCTCAGGCTTCTCAGTCCATGGTCGTCACATGTGTTGCCACTCCACTTGCACAGCCAGCTAGAGGTGAAGGTCGGGTAGGTAGGGTTCGCCCTAGAGAAGGAGCCAGGTAAGATTTTATTCTCTTCCTACTAGGACGGAGGAAATTGCATCCGACTCAGTCATCACATGTATTATTCCGGTATGTCACAGGGATGCATCAGTATTATTTTATCTGGGCTCCACTTATTCCTATGTTTCATCTTACTTTGCTCCGTATTTGGGTGTATCTCGTGATTCCTTGAGTTAACTCATCTATCTATCCATACTTGTGGGACATTCCCTCGTTGATCACCGTGTGTATCAGTCGTGTTTGTTGTTCTTAGTAGCTATAAGACCAGAGCCAACTTATTATTGCTCAGTATGGTAGATTTGGATGTTAGCTTGGGCATGGTTTGGTTATCTCCCTATCATGCTATTCTTGATTGTCATGCCAAGACGGTAACATTGCTATTCCTAGCAGGGTTATCTCATTCCTAAAGGCTCAGTGGATGGTTCAGAAGGGGTGTGATGTGTATCTAGTATATGTGAGAGATGTCAGAGTTGATACTCCTACCGTCGATTCGGTTTCAGTAGTGAGGGATTATCCAGATGTATTATCGGGCACTCAACACATTTCTATTCCTCATATCTTATTGACCCACTGGAGTTGAAGGAGTTAAAGGACCAGTTGCAAGAGTTACTTGATAAGGGTTTATTCGACCCAGTGTATTACCTTGGGGTGCTCTGATTTTGTTTATAAAGAAGAAGGATGGTTCTATGCGCATGTGCATTGATTAGAGCCAATTGAACAAGGTTACAGTGAAGAACATGTATCCATTACCACGTATTCATGACCTATTTGATCAGATATAGGGTGCCGGAGTGTTCTCCAAGATTTACTTGCGTTCAAGCTATCATCAGTTGAAGATTTGAAAGCCAGATATCCCGAAAATTGCATTCAGAACTAGGTATGGTCATTACATGTCCCTTGTGATGTCTTTTGGGATAACCAATGCCCCATCCGCATTCATGCACTTGATGAACAGTGTATTCCGACCCTATCTTGCCTCATTCTTCATTGTATTTATTGACGACATTTTAGTGTACTCCCACAGCACCTGAGGATTGTGCTTCAGACTATGAGAGAAAAGAAGTTATATGCAAAATTTCCAAAGTGCAAATTCTGGCTTGATTCGGTAGCATTTTTGGTTTATGTTGTAGATCCGAAAAATATTGAAGAAGTGTAGATTCAGCCCAGGCCATCTTCAACTACGGAGATCCGAAGTTTTCTTCGTTTGACGGGGTATTATGTCGATTTGTAGAGGATTTCTCGTCTATTGCAGCGCGTATGACAAGATTGACCCAGAAGGGTGCTCTGTTTAGGTGGACTGAAGAGTGTGAGGAGAGCTTTCAAAAGCTCAAGACAACTTTGACTACAACACCAGTGTTGGTGTTTCCTTCTGATTCAGGGTCTTATACTATGTACTATGATGCATCGCGTATTGGTCTCAGTGCGGTGTTGATGTAGGATGGTTGGGTGATTTCCTACATGTCTAGATAGCTGGAGGTGAATGAGAAGAACTATGCTCTCCACGACCTTGAGTTAGCAGTTATTGCTCATGCCTTGAAGATTTGGTGACACTATTTGTACAGTGTCCCTTGACAGGTCTACACCGACCACCGGAGTCTACAACATCTATTCAAATAGAAGGATCTTAACTTGCGGTAGTGGAGGTGGTTAGAGTTTCTTACGAACTATGATATCATAATTCTATATCATTCCAGGAAGGCCATTATGGTGGTCGATTCTGTTAGTCGCAAGGTGGAGAGCTTGGGCAGTTTAGCATATCTACCGGTAGCAGAGCCATTAGCGTTGGATGTTCAGGCCTTGGCCAACCAATTTGTTAGACTGGATGTTTCTTAGCCGAGTTGAGTTTTGAATTGTGTGGTTTCTCGGTCTTCTCTTTATGATCATATCAGAGAGCGTCAGTATGAAGACCCTCATCTGCACGGCGATGCTAACGAGGTCACTATTGGGGATGACATTGTATTACGGATGCAGGCTATGTGTGCCCAATGTAGATGGCTTGTGTGAGTTGATTCTCCAGGAGGCTCAAAGTTCGCGGTACTCTATTCATTCGGGTGCCTCCAAGATGTATTTGGACTTGAGGCAGCACTATTGGCGGAGGGAGGTGAAGAAGGACATAGTGGAATATGTAGCTCGGTGCCTAAACTGTCAATAGGAGAAATAAGAGCATCAGCGGCCTGGTAGATTTCTTCAGAGGTTAGAGATCCCAGAGTGGAAATGGTAGCGGATTATTATGAGTTTTTTGTTGGGCTACCACAGAATCAGAGGATGTTCGATGCAGTTTGGGTGACTGAGGATAGGTGACCAAGTCAGCTCATTTCATTCCAGTGATGACTAATTTTTCTTCAGAGCAGCTGGCTCAGGTTTATATTCGTGAGATTAGCAGGCTTCATGGCGTGCCGGTATCTATCATCTCTGACCGGGGTACGTAGTTTACATTGCAGTTTCAGAGGGCCGTTCAGCATGAGTTAGGCATGCGGGTGGAGTGAATACATCATTTCACCCTCAGACGGACAGACAGTTTGAGAGCACTATTAAGATATTACAGGATATGTTTTGTGCGTGTGTGATGGAGTTTTGGGGGTTCTTGTGATCATTCCTTTCTGCTTGCGTAGTTTTTTAACGACAACAGGTGCCAGTCGACCATCCAGATATCCTCGTAAGAGGCTTTGTATGGTAGGCGGTGTCGGTCTCTGATGGGTTTGTTTGAGCCGGGTGAGGCTGGGCTATTGTGTACAGACTTGGTTCATGATGCTTTGGAAAATGTTAAATAGATTCAAGATCGACTTAGTGCAACCTAGTCATCGGAAAGTTCGCGATGTCGTATTCATGGTTGGGGACTAGAGTTTGATACGAGTTTCGCCCATGCAGGGTGATATGAGGTTCTGGAAGAAGGGCAAGCTGAGTCCTAGGTATATCAAACATTTTCAGATTCTTGAGAGGGTTGGAGAGGTGGCTAACATATTTGCACTACCACCCAGTGTAGTTCGTCCAGTATTCCATGTTTCTATGCTTCGGAATTATCAAGGCGATCCGTCTCATGTGTTGGATTTCATCTCAGTCCAGTTGGACAAGGATTTATCTTATGTTGAGGAGATGGTGGCTCTTTTGAACAGGCAGGTTTGAAAGTTAAATTCGAAGAACATTGCTTCAGTGAAGGTTCAGTAAAGGGGTAAGACAGTCGAGGAGGCGACTTGGGAGACCGAGCATGATATGCATAGTCGTTATCCTGATCTTTTCACCACTTCAGGTATGTCTCGATACTCGTTCGAGGAAGAATTTTTGTTTTAAGAGGGGGAGGATGTAACGACCCGCCTGTCGTTTTGACTAATTAACCCCGATCCCCTAATCTATGCTCCCTTGATCACGTCCAAAGCAAACCTCAAAGAGATATGAAATGGTTGTATGCAATAATAGAAACCCAACTAAGAGTGGGGGTCGAATCCACAAGGATCTAAGATGGGAGTTTGGGGTATATATTTCAAATTAAGCAATTGGATTAACAAGATTGCACTTCCACAACAAGGATTTGTTTTCTATGTCTAATGTTACTCTAATGATTGTAAAATAATGAATGGAGACTAGAGTTAATTGTTTTTAAGGTTTTCCAAATGGATAAAAAGCCTAGGGTTGTGACCATGACCTAGGTGTTTGCCTAATGGGATAAAGATTTTAATATTGTTTTGTCGATTAGGTGCGCTATATCTCTCAACTCTAAATTACCCACTTAATACCTCTCGGTCAGTGAGTGGTTTTGCCCAATTTGGCTTTCTCAAGACCAAAAGGGTATCACCCAAAATAGTTAATAATAGCTCAAATCGGGTTATTACTATCTCTCGGTTGAGCCTTTTAATGGGGCTAATCAATCTCTCAATTGACCCAATTCCTTGTTAGCCTAATTATCCTAGACTAGGTCCCTAATTCTCAAGTAGAGACTAACTCAAACAGGCATGAATTAATGTTGGCAACCATTAATTCTACAATTAAAGCATGAACTAAGCTATATAATCACACCAAATCATAAACAGGCATTAAATTAGATACCCATAAGGTTAACACACTAGGATTGGGTCACAAACCTAGTAAAAGTCTAGCTACTCATAATGGGGTTTTAAAAAAATAAGGAAGAAAAACTAATTAAACTCATAATGGAAGCTTGAAATGATTAAACCTATTGTAAATACACCAAAGCAACGTTAAACTTCCAAAAGTAGTAAAGAAAAATGGCTACAGCAATTTTAGGGGTTCAAACTTGACCTAATTTTGTGAAACTCATCTATTTGTACAAGGCTGACTATCTCAGACAAAAATGCCCCTCTGAAGGTTCTGCGGCCGTACAATTCCATGTGCGGTCCGCAGATTTCTCCATCTGGTAGGAGCTGGAGTTCTACGGCCGCACATTTCTGAACTGCAGCCGCGAGGCATTCTTATGTGGCCACACATTTCTTGACTGCATCCGCGAGGAAACTCTTCTGCGGTCCACAGATTTAGGATTACGGCTGCAAGGCACTCTTCTGCAGCTGCACAATTCTTTTGTGGTCCGCAATTCACAGAGGCTCCTGCACTTGGTCTTCTTGCATACTCTGTGATCTTCAACACTTAGCCCAGCTTTGCAGCCACACAATTCATGTGCGCTCCGCACTTTGCGCAAATGTCTTCTAAATTCTTCCTCTTGGTTAGCGGATGCAGATGGAATTCTGCGGTCCGCAATTTCTTCTGCAGATAGCACATTTGTGCTTCTGCTCCCTTGATTGCCTTGTGCTTCAGATTACTCCTTTTTGAGTTGCATTTCATCTCAGGATACCAACTTCTAGGATTCCTGCAATTTTTCACAATTTTATTAGTTTTGGAAACACAATTCAATGCTTTTCGACTAAAACAAAAGCTAAAAGGCGCTACTAAGCCGTCAAAAACCCCACTTATCAACTCCCCCAAACATAAGTCTTTGCTTGTCCTCAAGCTAATAAATGAGTTCCCACCTCCAAAATTTAAGGATCATTCCAGTGACTCAAAGGTAATCCATCCAACCATCAATTGGGACCAATAATTACCCATACTACTCATGTATTATCAACAAGGCGATAAGTTAAACATTCATGCACATATAGTTCTAATGTGACATTTGAGCTTCAAGAATTGACTTTACTCATGAAGACTCTTGCTCTATCATATATTTCATGGTGGACTTTAAAATCTTCCTCCTCTACTTTGTATTTTCCTGGCTCACCAAAGAAATTAAGCACTCAATCCAAAGATTTATAAAAAGTTCACTCATTTCTGTTAAGAAAATGTTGCAAGTACGGCTTCAAGTACCATAGGTTTGCCCCTCGTTTAGATCGCCACTAACGTAAGCTCACTCGGATTGAAATCAAGTAGGACTTCTTTCGGGATGTAATGAAGGCTTTTGGATTAGGGTTGGATACAGTATGGGTGAGTGGTTACACCTTTCCTTAAGCACCTTGTTCTTCAATTCTCGGCTCACACTTTGCCAATTCATTGAGGCACTTTCTTTTCCATGGGGGAGTAGAGAGACTTAGCATCACTCTTTCTTGATCATTACATTCATTTTCTCCCACTTTGATTTCTCTGTGTTTGGGATCATTACCTCCCTTTAAATCCTTTCAACTCTTCAACTTATTCACTTATTTTTGCATTTTTCTTTTTCTTCTTTCTTTTCTTGCCTTTCCTTCTCATCATTTCTTTTCTCTTTTTGTGTTTTTCTGCCTTTTTAATGTTCCTCGTCTCTCCCTCAAACTTACAATTTTAGCCATTTGTTTCTCAAGAGTGTTAAGGAAAGCTCGGGTGCCAAGAGAGGGTCATGACAAAACGAGTAAAGGCTTGTAACATTGTCATCAAATGACAAAGGCTCGAGGCTCAAAGGGGGTGACTAGGGATAATGACATTGGTTGACAATACAAAAGTCAAACGGTCCAAGGAGGGCCTACAATCACTTTTAAAACCAAGCAAAACTTAGGATTTCGCCTTAAAACACATTCGGGGCAAGTTCTGGACCCTTCGCATGGATACTTGGATTAGCAACAATACATCTCACCCCTCGTGCAACCAGATTGTTAAAGATGACAGATTCAACGTCCCACAACGACCACATTCAAGTCTAAAATCACTATGGTTCAATTAAACCACTTGATGGTTTCCAAAGTCAACACAAGAGTCACAAAGTCACTAACTAGAGCTATTTCTTTCAAAAACCTTATATTTAACCATAAGCACGTCGTTAAGTGTGATGGTACCAATTGAATCATGTTTGACTCTTCGAGCATAACTTAATTAGGTCTTTTTATTCATTACTACTATTATTATTACCAAAACACAAAATAAACGGATTCATTCCCTTAAGAAGGTTGTCACGCCATCCATTGTTGGGACGAGTCCCCCGGTTCACACAAGAACTACCTTTGGAAAGAACTGTGGCATTAAGAAAACCAAAGGCTTATTATATATTAAAAAATAAAAATAATCTACTAAAGCAAACAAAGAAGCTACTAACTCAAACTAAGAACTAACAAAGGAACAAAATAAAAAAGCTAATATACAAAAACTACTCAATACACCTAATGAGAGAAAAGAGAGAATATATAAAAACAATAAAGAGAAAGAAAATAATATCAAATTATTATGTCTCAAAATGTACCAAATATGATCAATAAACTCCCCCTCCCCCCCAGCATTGTCCCTAATGCTTAAAAAAATAAGAGTAAAAGAGGGGAAAGAGTGAAAAAAACTCCCTATTTCTCCTTGGACATCTCTGTGTCCCCAGCAATGTCACTGCCCTCAGTCTCATCCAACTGAATCTCATCATCCTCAACTCTAGGTATGACTGGGTTGGTGAATATCTGATGTACTGTCTCGGCAGTATTGGCAATAGAGTCTGGCTCCTAGGACTAGCCAGCTAGTGCCACAGGTGCTGATGGTGCTACAGGATCTGGGCTTGAAGGGTATGGGTCAGTCACCATGTCAAAAGGGTTATCTCCGGCTGCAGCAAGCTTTGTCACCTGCCTTTGGAGTCCACTGACTTCTTGATGGCCTGAGACTTTCTCATCTTCTTTACTTCTTTTCCCAGCTCTTTGATCACTGACCCGCGTTGTACCAAGGTAGCCATGATGGTGTTCTAGTTCTCTAGGATCTTCTTCAATGTATCCTTAACTGTCGGGGGAAACTGAGGTGCTTGAACAGTAAATTGTGCTGCAACAATACTAAATAAGTCAGATAGCTTTGCAAATGTCTGCATCCAGTTGTTGAGGCTCGCAAATGTCTGGGAGACTCGCAACGCATAAAGTGGAGCAGTAGGCATGGGCACTGGCTTCAAAGCCAAAGTGGAATATGTTGCATGAGCTGCAGAAGGGGTTGTGGATGATGGCGGAGGTATGGCTGCGGCACTGGATGAAGGATCAGCCGAAGTGGATGGAATATCAACTGCCTCGGCAGATACCATGGCTTGCTCATCAGACTGGCCTACAGTGGTAGGAGGCTGAACTTTCTTCTTTGGATTCTTTGCATCCATCAGTGAATACCAAGTGAAAGTCTTATTCGGCCTCACCTTGGTGTCATAATCTCTCGGCTCTACCCATGCATCTATAAGGTATTCTGTGATATTGTTGGGATATTGATAGGATGAGTCATCCTGCTGAGCAATCACTGAGATGTTGGCCGACATCATGTCCCCCATATTGATAGGGTACCCTGGCCATTTAGAAGCAACCAAGACTGCCCGAGGAATTGGAAAGTAAGTCTCATTCCGCCAGAGGTCTAGTCTTTTAATGACAAATCTTTGCCACCCTTCACCTCAAAACTCAACGTGCTCATGTGGATAGGAACACCATGGGTAACCATGGTGGTGGTGGCCCTGGTGCTGCTAGAATCTCTGCTAACCAAGGCCGGGTTGCATCTCCCATCTCCAACTTCTCCATATATTCCTTTGGCTCAATGTCTTCAAAAGCCAAGTATGTGTTGAGTGTATGCTGATCAAATCTCACTTTGAGGTTACGCACTTTGGTGACCTTCATCCCCTTTTTGGTATGCGCCACATTGGCATAGAATTCATGGACAAGGTACTCCTTGGCATCCACCCCACTCTGGGTGAACAAAATCTACCCTTTTTGCTCCTTGAACTGTCTCAACACTACTGAGATGTACTTCTCTAGATCTTTCAACTAAAATTGTCTCTAGAGAGTAAGCAATCTAACTGGCCATCATGTACGAAAGCTAGTGAAGGCGACCAAGCTAACAAACCGATCCTCCTAGACCTCTTTCTCTTCGACCTTTCAAGGACGACAGTTGTAGCATCTCCCCCTCTGCCATCATCGTGGATGTCCGAAACTGATGTATCTTGTTCCTTAGTGACAGGTTCAGTGAATGGATCAGAAGCCTGGCTATCACTTTTCGAGCCCTCGAAAGTGATATGAGATGAGGACGCCTCATCCCTAAGTTGATATCTCCCTGGCATCCTTGACTGTACAGCCAATTGTTCTTAAACAGAGGCTGAGTTTCCCTCAGATGCTTCCCTAAAGGGGACATAAGAGCTCGTCTCGGAGATATCTGCACCTCTCCCACTGCCGGTTGTAGATTCCTTTGTTATTGTCCTTTGTTGGCCAATAGGTAAGGCACTCTTCCCTCGACCCATAGAAGGTTCTCCCCTCCCTTTAGAAGTGTCACCTCTACCTCTAGATCGAACCATTCTCCATATCAAGCAAAGGCAATTGTTAGTTGCAATTCAAAGTTCAGACATACAATATGATATGCAAGTATACACCAGAAAACACAGCGAGGTTCACAGTTGAAACATGCTTGCAGGATAAGGATTTGCAGTCCGCACAATTTCTCTTGCGGCCACAGATGAGGCCTTGTGGACTGCACATTTTTGTTTTGCGGTTGCAAGAGTGAATATCGGTCCACACAATTTGACCTGCAGCCGCAACTCAGAAACCCAAAATATGCCAACTCTCTGATGACAGAGAATTGGCTGATGCGCAACCGCAACATGATTTCAGTGGTTCGCACATTTTACCTTGCAGCCGCAAATTTGAGTCACAATTTTGTATGACTCTCTAATGACAGTAAAAGGTTTGTTTTGTGGCCACAATGGGAATTTTGCGGTATGCACATTTTGCCTTGCGGCCGTAGACCCATTCTTTACTAAAAGTGCCCTAGAATCGACTTCTACCGCTCAATTTCAAGTGCGACCGCAGAACTCAAAACACTACGAACAATCAAGTATTTTCAATCTAGGTTTTGCAATTTTTGTGAAAATTTTGACATGGTAACAGAATAAAGGCATAAAAATAAGTTGACCCAATCCCCAATAAGCATGTATTAGTTAACCCACAACAGGTTTACCCAACATGAATGCACAATTGAGTTCTAGTGACAAATGGCCTAAAAATAATTATAAAGCTATAAATTAAACTAAAAAATGCAAAATTCTAACAAGTAATTTAAGCATACCAGATGTGAATGAGTGTAAGGAATGAGGGATCACAATTGTCGGGCGTGTGGGCAGACAATTCACCAAGAAATTTCAATATAGTGCATGTTTTGTACTCAAAGAGGGAGAATTGTAACCCTTGCTCCTGCCCTTGTATTTATACTCATGATTCATAAAATAGGGAAAAGGTCGAGTGCGCTCGCACATTTTCATGTGCGGTCCGCATTCTGTTACCCTGGGCTGCATATTTGGTTCTTCAGCTGCAGTCCATACAATTTTGTATGCGGCCGCGGATTTCCTGTTGTGGCCGCGGAATTCCTCTTGCGGTCGCACATTGATCATTTCTCTAACAGACTAACTTCAGAGAGCTTGCAATTTCAACCCTTCATTTATGCGGTCCACAAGACAATTATGCGGCCGCAGTGCACTTTCGTTGCAGCAACTATAAATGTGTGGTCCGCACAATTCAACTACGGTCTGCAATTTTATTTTTTTTGCAACACTTAGCCAGATTGTTGTCCACAATCCCTATAAGTCACACTCTCCCTGTAGCATACTTCAAATCGAGTTAGCACAAAAATAACACCTAACTACAAAAGAACAAAGTAAAAGAAATATGGGTTGCCTCCCAAGAAGCGTCTGATTTAATGTTGCGGCACGACGCAGAATACTATCAATTTAAATGAACGACCACCGCGATGTGGCTATATCCAGCTTTTCCCAAATAGTGCTTCACCCGGTGACCATTGACTCGCAATACTTCATTGTTTTTGTTCTTCAAGTCCGATGCACCAAACAGTGTCACACCCACAATTTCAAAAGGACCACTCCATTTAGACTTTAACTTCTTGGGAAACATCCTCAACCTTGAGTTAAACAATACCACAAGATCGTCCACCTTGAACTCTTTGTTCTAAATGTATTTGTCATTAAGATATTTCATCTTTTCTTTGTACAAGGACAAACTTGCATAAACATGGTACCAGAACCCATCCAACTCATTTTAATGTGCAACCCTCAAGTTAGCGGCTACATCCCAATCAAGATTCAACTTCTTTAGAGCCTACATGGCTTTGTGCTCAAGTTCCACCGGAAGATGACAAGATTTTCCGAACACCAACCGATACAGAGACATTCTGATAGGTGTTTTGTAAGACGTTTGATAAGCCCATAATGCATTGTCAAGCTTTGGACCAATCCGTATGGTTAGCATTCACTATTTTGGACAAAATACTCTTTATCTTCTGGTTAGAGACTTCCACTTGACCACTAGCTTGTGTATGATAGGGAGTCGTGACTTTAGGACTAACACCACACTGTCTAAGTAAAGTGTCGAAAGCCTTGTTGCAAAAATGTGACGCCCCATCGCTTATAGTAGCTCATGGAGTACCAAACCTTGTGAAAATATTCATCTTTAAGAACGCCACCACACTTCTCGACTCATTTTTGGGTAGAGCAACGGCCTCAACCCATTTGGACACATAATCAACCACGGCCAAGATGTAGGTGTTTCCGAAAGAACTCACAAAAGGGCCCATGAAGTCAATACCCCTCACGTCAAAAATATCAATCTCCAAAATGGTGGTGAGATGCATTTTATTTTACTTTGAGATTCCACCGGCCAGTTGACATTCAGCACATCTTTTCACTAGCTCACTAGCATCCTTGTAAAGAGTGGCCTAATAGAAACCACAACTTAGCACTTTGGCTGCCGCTCTTGCTCGACCATGGTGAACACCATATGGTGAAGAATGACAAGCTCTTGTCAACTTCAATTCCATCTTTTCCTTGTCAACTTCAATTCCATTCTTTGAGATTTTGTGGCCAAGGACAATGCCTTCCTCAACCATGAAATGACACGTCTCCTAGTTGAGCACCAAATTTGTTTCTTCACATCTTGCCAACACATTAGCTAAATTTGCAAGACAATCATCAAAAGAATCTCCAACCACCGAGAAGTTATCCATGAAAACTTCAAGGTAGTCCTCCACCATGCCCGTGAAGATAGCCATCATACACCTTTGAAAAGTTGTTGGTGCATTCCACAAACCAAATAGCATCTGCTTGAAGGTGAAAGTACCATAGGTACATGTAAATATTGTTTTCTCTTGGTCCTCCGTAGAAATAAAGATTTTGTTGTAGCCCGAATACCCATCAAGAAAGCAATAGAAAGCACGCCCGGCCAATCTATCAAGCATTTGATCTAAAGAAAGGAAGTGAGAAATGATCATTCCTTGTGACATTGTTGAGCTTGAGATAGCCCATACACACTCTCCAACCAATCATCATTCTTGTCAGAATAAACTCATTTTAGTCACTGGTGACCACCGTCATGCCCCCTTCTTCGGGGCACAATGAACCGGAGAAGTCCACAAACTATCGGGAATGGGGTAGACAATCCCGGCATCTAACCACGTGATAATATCTTTTTTGACAACTTCTTGCATAGGTTCATTGAGTCTCCTTTGATGTTCAATATATGGTTTGGCGCATTCCTCCAAGTTGATATTATGATGCAAAATGCGGGGCTTATCCCCCGAATATCTGCCAATGTCCACCCAATAGCCTTCTTCCTCTTATGTAGCACTGCCAATGTAGAATCTACCTGAACGTTAGTTAAACAAGAGAAAGAATAACCGGTAAAGTAGAACAAGGGACAAGAAATTCATTCTGAAGATGTAGAGGCAATGGCTTCAACTCCAAGGTAGGAGGCTCTTCAATGGAAGGCTTTGTAAAAGTAGTTGTCCTATTTTCAAGATCTAAATATAGATTCCGGGGTGCATATTGTACGACCCCATTCCTTGCAAAGAGTTCACACATTCCATGGAGCCATCCATCTCGTCATCATAAAAGTTGAGCAAGACGGCCTCCAACATATCACCAAAATTGATTGTGGCACTTGTATCATCAACAATAACATCGGTGACCAAGTCCACAAAAGAGCACACCCCGTTGCTATTTGGTTGCCGCATGGATTTACATACATGGAAACCCACTTGTTCATCACCCACGTGAAAGGTGATTTCTCTAGCTTCAATATCACAAAAGCCTTCCCTATAGCAAGGAAACGTCTTCCAAGAATAATCAGCACCATATAACCAACTTCACAATCTAGAATGAAAAAATCCACCGGAATAATGAATTTATCAACACGACCCAAGACATCTTCAATCACTCCCAAAGGTCTCTTTATGGTACGATCAGCCATTTGCAATCTCATAGAGGTGGGTCTTGGTTGCTATTCCCAAGGTCTTGAAAACCGAATAGGGAATCAAATTGATACTTGCCCCAAGATAAAAAAGAGCTTTAGCAAACTCGGCACTTCCAAGTGTACAAGGAATCATGAAAGCACCGGGATCCTCCAACTTAGGAGCCATTGAATTCACAATTGTACTCATTTGATGAGTGACTTTGATAGTTTTAAAATGCATTGACTTCGTCTTTGTCACAAGAACCATCGTAAACTTTGCATAACCAGGCATTTGTTCCAAAGCTTCAACTAATGGCACATTGATTGAGAGACTTTTTCATCATTTGAATGAACTTTTGAATTGATTCTCGCATTTTGTTTGGAAAGTCTTTGCGGGTATGGAGGTGAAGGCTAAGCAATGGTTCCTTAGCCTTTTGCAATACTAGTTCCGGTATGTCAATAATATGATCCCTAGAAGGGTTCACCTTGTCTTGAGTCTCTTCACACTATCATCAATGTCAATCTGAACTTCATCATTTGATTGCACCACTTTTTCCGGGACCTCGTCTTCTTGTACCACTTTCTCATCATCCAAAAGTTTCTTTTGACTTGAGGTGGGTGCATTCCCAGCTCTTCCACTTCTTGTAGTAACGGTCATGGCATGCCCCGTGTTGATTCCACCCTTTGGGTTTACCACCGTGTCACTTGGTAGTGCCCCCTTAGGACGAGAATTTAGAGCTTAAGAGAGTATCCTTATTTGAACTTCTAAGTTGCGGATCAATGTGTTGTGTGAGGCAAGTTGGGCATCCGAATCGACATTATTTTCCATCATTTTCTTGAACATATTCTCAATACGCCACATCTCTTTGTTTGAAAACATAGACCATGGGAAGGATAAGGAGGCGGGTTTCTCGATTGTTAATACATCGGGGGCCTTTGAAAACCTGACCCCCGATTGCCTTGACTATTATTCCAGACGCCTTGATTGTTATCCCCCCGCCCCTCCCAATTTCCTTGATTGTTGTTGTTATGCCAAGTCCCTTTATTGTTTCCACCACTTCAATTTCCTTGGTTGTTAGAATTTCAATTACCTTAATTGTTTTGGGGTCGCCATTATTGTTGGTGTGGACCTTGGAAGTTTTTTTGTTGCCCTTGAAAGTTGCTAACATATTGCACCTCCTCTTCTTGTTCATTGTAAGAATCTTCTTGATCAAAACCACTATCCTCTTGCACATAATTCTCCACTCGATGTTGCACTTGTGGACCCTTGGTCCTCCTTTTGTTCACCATAATGTTCACCCCCTTCAAGGCATTGACTTGCTTAGGATTTTTCACGTGTTGAAGTTAAGCCTTTTCTAATTGATTCACGGTGGTAATCAATTCAGCAATGTCTTGCCCATGGCCATGCAACTCTTTGTGAAGGTGGATCATGTTGGGAGCACATTGTGGAACTTTAGCCCGAGATTGCCATGCTGATGATGTTTCTGCCATTTCATCTAAAATCTCACACGCCTCTGCATAAGGCGTAGTCATGAAGTTCCCACTGAAAAGTTGATTCACTACACATTGATTGGTTGATCCCACAATAGAAAGTTTGTTGAATCATATTCTCTGTTATATTGTTTTTGGGACATTCA
The DNA here is from genome assembly GCA_005239505.1 of Nicotiana paniculata. Taxonomy (NCBI): domain Eukaryota; kingdom Viridiplantae; phylum Streptophyta; class Magnoliopsida; order Solanales; family Solanaceae; genus Nicotiana; species Nicotiana paniculata. The sequence goes on from ML333787.1 coordinate 47,489, forward strand.
TTAACTATTGTTCTATAGTATTCCTAAATCTCATGTAGTGGTTCATTTGGCTCTTGCTTGAATTCCAAAATCTCATCCCGAAGTGTAGCCATGTGCCTCAGAGAGAAGAACTTAGAAATAAACTTTTCGGCTAACTCATCCCGAGTGTGAATGGAATGGTTCGAAAAAAGTTCCAACCAATCTAAAGCTTTCCCCCTTATAGAGAAGGGAAAAATCATTAGCTTCAATGCATCCTCTGAGACATTTGTTTGTTTGCTCCCCCAACAAGTTCCCACAAACGCCTTCAAATGCTTGTATGAATTTTGACTTGGAGCACCGGTGAAGAAACCTCATTGCTCTAGAAAAGTGAGCCTCACGTTGGTGATTCGAAAGTTACCCGCCCCAATACGGGGAGGGACTATTGCACTGGCATATCCTTCATTGGGCAACACCCGATGTGGAGCCGCTCGTGGTGGAGGTGGGGGTGGAACGGGGACATTGTCATAAGGCACTTGACCTCTTCTATTGGCTTGAAGTTCAAGAGGAACCTCGTCAACTTGCTCATCCTCGACGTCTACATCCCCCAAAGCAATATTTTTGAGCTCATTTTTTGCCATGGTTGTACCTACGATTTCTCAAAGAAGTTAATAAATGGAAGGAAAAGAAGATATTCCGAAAACATAGCCAAATATATAGCTAACACCGTTTTTAACTCCCCGGCAACGGTGCCAAAAATGGAACACGTCCAAAGCACACCTCAAAAGAGATATAAAATGGTCGTATGAAATAATAGAAACCCAACTAAGAGTCGGGGTCGAATCCATAGGGAGCTAAGATGGGAGTTAGGGGTATATGTTTCAATTTGAGCAATCAGATTATCTTGATTGCACTTCCACAACAAGGATTTGTTTTCTATTTCTAATGTTACTCAAATGATTGCAAAATAAAGAAAGAAGACTAGAGATAATTGTTTTTATGGTTTTTCCGAATGGATAAAAAGCCTAGGGTTGTGACCATGACCTAGGTGTTTGCCTAATGGGATATATAATTTAATGTTGTTTTGTCTATTGGGTGTATTATAGCTCTCAACTCTAAATTACTCACTCAATACCTCTTGGTAACATAGTGGTTTTGCCCAGTCTTTCTCAAGACCAAATATGTATCACAAAAAATAATTAATAAGAGCTCAAGTCGAGTTATTACTATCTCTAGGTTGAACCCTTTAATTGGGTTAATAAATCTCTCAATTGACCCAATTCATTGTTATCCTAATTATCCTAGACTAGGTCCTTGTTTCTCAAGTGGAGACTAAGTCAAATAGGCATGAATTGATGTTTTCAACCAATAATTCTACAATTAAAGCATGAAATAAGCTAAATAATCAACACCTAATAATAAACAATCATTAAATTATATATCCATAAGGCTTACACACTAGGGTTGGGTCACAACCCTAGTAAAAGTCTAGCTACTCATAATGGGGTTTAAAGAAAATAAGGAAGAAAAACTAATTAAACTCATAACGGAATCTTAAAATGATTAAACCTATTGTAAACTTGAGTGATTAAAACTTGACCTAATTTTGTGAAACTCGTCTATTCATATAAGTCTAAAAATCTCGGAAAAAATGCCCCTTGGGAGGTTCTGTGACCGTACAATTCCATGTGCGGTCCACAAATTTCTTCATCTGGCAGGAGCTGGAGTTCTGCGGCCGCACATTTCTGAACTGCGGTCATGAGGCATTTTCTGGGACTACAAGGAAACTCTTCTGCGGTCTGCAGATTTAGGACTTCGACCACAAGGCACTCTTCTGTGGCCGCACAATTCTTGTGTGGTTCGCAATTCATAGAGTCTCCTGGACTTGGTCTTTTTTGCATACTCTCTGATCTTCGACTCTTAGCCCAGATTTGCAGTCGCACAATTCATTTTGCGGAGCACACATTGTGCAAATGTCTGCTAAATTCTTCCTCCTGGTTAGTGGCTGCAGATGGAATTCTGCGGTCCGCAATTTCTTCTGCGGCCGCAGAATTCCTTCAGCGGACTACACATTTGTACTAATGTTCCATTGATTTCCTTGTGCTTCGAATTACTCCTTTTTTTAGTCGAATTTCATCTCGGGAGACCAACTTCCAGCATTCCTGCAATTTTGCATAATTTTGATTAGTTTCGGGAACAGAATTCAATGCTTTTAGACCAAAACAAAAGCTAAAAGGAGCTAATAAGCCGTTAAAAACCCTACGTATCATCCCTCTATGTTATATTGTGGTTATGTGACTTGTCAGGGTACTTGGTGTTGGGTTCGGGAGAGTTTTGGAGTGATGGGGGGACACATAGTCCCTAAGTTGGAAGTTTAAGTCGTAGGAGTTTACAGTAGTTTGACTTGTGTGAAGATGACTCTAGAATGGAGTTTTGATGGTTCTAATAGCTCCATATGGTGACTTTTCTCTTATGAGCGTGTCCGGATGTTGATTTGGAGGTTTGTAAGTCATTTCGGCACGATTTGGCGAAAGATGAAAATGAAAGATTTTTGAGAAGTTTGACCGGGAGTTGACTTTATTGATACCGGGGTCAGATTCCGATTCTTGAAGTTCGAATAGGTCTGTAATGTCATGTATGACTTGTGTGCAAAATTTGGTGACAACCGGAGTTGGTTTGATATGAATCGGCGTTGGTTTAGGAATTTGGAAGTTCATAGTTTATAGGCTTGAATTTGGGCTGTGATTCCTGTTTTTGATGTTGCTTGATGTGATTTGAGGGTAGACTAAGTTCGTATCATGATTTAAGACTTGTTGGTATATTAGGATTGGGTCCCGAGGACCTCGGGTGTGTTTCAATTGAGTTTTGAACAAGTTTGGGCATTTTGACACGTTGATGATTGTTCTGGAGCAGTTGAAGTACGGAGGGCACATTTTGAAGTGTTGAGGCAAAGCCTGATTTCCATCTACAAACTCCATGAGTGAGGAAGCAATGGAAAATGAGCGAACCGCAGGGGAAAATCCGTAGGTTTGATGGTCTGACTTCGGAAGCTTATATAATTTAACCTATAAGGAATTTGGAGATTATCCAAAAATGAAAGTTATAGAGCCCTTTGAATCTGGTTTCTAGAAAATCAAATAGTTCTTCATTTGGACATTTGTAAAATAAGTTCTGATAAATTTACTGAAGCATGGTAGTGCAGTTGCTGCTGAAGTGCGGCCGCAGAACTTTAAAGCGTGGACCACACAAAAAATGTGTGATCAGCACTTTGAGAGATCAGATGTGGTACTATATAAATGAGGGTTTCATCTCATTTTTCATTTATGGACCTAGAGAGCTCGGTTTGTGGCAATTGTTTGTGGGTTTTTCAAGGAATTGATTGGGGTAAGAGATTCTAACTCAGATTTGGTTAAATTACGTGAATATATCCTTGATTTCATCATTTAATTAGTGATTTGTTTTGAAAATTTGGGAAAATGGAGAAAACTTCTTAGGCCGAATTTTGGGGATTTGAGCAAGATTTTTGGTATCGGATTTGAGTAATTTTGTTATGGTTGGACTCGTGGTTGAATGTCTATTCAAATTTTGTAAATTTCATTAGATTCCGAGACGAGGCCCGGTGTGACTTTTTTTGTCGATTTTTCAATTCTTAGCAAAGATCGTAATTTCATTGTTTATATTGGTTTCTTATAGTTATATTTATAGTATGAAATTGTTTTGGCTGGATTCGAGTCGTTCGGAGTTGGAAAATCGAGGAAAAATCCTTCTAGTTGATTGATTTAGCATGATTTGAGGTAAGTGACTTGTCTAACCTTGTGTGGAGGAAATTCCCCGATTTGGTATTGTTGTGATAATTGTGATATGTGAAAGCCATGTACGCAAGGTGACGAGTGCGTACACAGACTAATTTTGAAATTTTCGGTTTTTAGCTATGTAGTTTCCTTTCATGCTTTAATTGAGTTACTTTAACATGTTTTAGTCACCGTACTTGGTCTAATTTCACATGTCTACTTGTCTTATTTCTTATTTGCAACTTTCCTACATGTTTAGGTGAATTACTTGTTTTTCGTTAATTCTGTATCCATTGTTTAACTATGGGATTCTTTACTTAAAATTTGCTATCCTTGGAATATCTTGCTGTTGAGTTTGGTATTGAGTTGAAAAAGTCGTGGTTTCTATTGAGGCAAAGTGTAAGTTGTGAAATATAATTTATTGAGTTACTTTCTGGTTGCTATTGTTGAGACTTTGTGTACATTCTTGTTTAGCTATGGGCTCCTTATTGTGAAATTTTATTATCGCTGGCTTTTTCTGGAAAGTGTGATAATGGTCACTTGAAGCTTGCACGAGGTTTCTACCATGATGTTATTACTATTGATATGCATGCGGTGGTATAAGGTCTAGGTGTTGAAACGCATGCGGTGAGATAAGGTGTGCTTGATACGCGTGGCTAGTAGAGGAACTACTATAAGCTATGCGGTGTGATAAGGTGGACTAAAATACGGGGTGCTATTTCAGGAAAATAATTTTTCAAAACTAAATATAAAGGCTCCCGCGGTGGTATAAGGAAAAGACTATGAGTTACTTTTATAACTTGGGACTACGAGGTGGTACCTCAGTAGTGGCTCTTGTTGATCTTTCTTTAATTGATGTAATTTCCTTGGTTGTTTGTTTCCTTGACGTGAATCCTTGTTTTCTTCCGTGTTGTATTAATAGTCTTGGTTCTGTGTTATTAACTTTCCATAAATTCCTTATTTGTTTCATATTCTTTGTCATTATCGTTATATCATTATATCTTTCGTCTTGATTCTTATTATCTCTAGTAGGGCCTTGGCCTGACCTTGTCACTACTCTACCGAGGTTAGACTTGGCACTTACTAGGTACCGTTGTGGTGTACTCATGCAGCGCTTCTGCACATGCTTTTGTGCAGATCAGGTACATCTTACCAATTCTGCCACTAGTGCGCTGAGTTGAATTTGGAGACTTCAAGGTACATATTCCCGCGTCCGCAGGCCTCGGAGTCCCATTCTATCTTGTTCTCTATATTTCATTTCACTTTTGTAGACAGTGATGTATAGGATTGTTTAGCACTGTACTTAGAGCTTATGACTTATAGCTCATCAGGTTTTGGGGAGGTGTACATATTGAGTTACAGATTTTATTTATGAAATTGTGGGAGTTTGGAAATTCTAAGCTTTAATTTAATATTTTTGCATGTTGTTAGGATTACCTAGTCTTAGAGACTAGGTGCCATCACGACATCCTGCAGAGGGAATTTGGGGTCGTGACACGGACTTTGGCCATGGTTTTTACTATCTATTTTCCCTCCCCTGCCTCTTTCGTCTTCTACTTTTTACAGATCTGTGTCGTCTTCTTCATTGATACAACTTTTTCATCAAAATTATAATCATTGATACAGTTATTATGTGGGAACGAATAAAATTTATTATTGTATGTACTCTTTATTTTTAAGTATAAATACAATGGTATTTCTCAAATCTTGACAGCTCAAATTTGGAGCTATTTGAGTGTTTTTTTCTTCTTCTTTTTTTTGGTATTTTCCCTGCATTTTATGTATTTCGGAGGATATTCTGCAAATTCTTATATTTTTTGAATTTATGTTGTTTGAATACAACTTAATTGAATATGGTGAATTGAATCCAGTGTGAAAGTAGCAATCGAATAAATACAATAAACTGAATACAACTGATTATCTCTGTATTTTTTGAATTTTTATTGTTTGAATACAGTTGAATTGGATATAGTGCAAAAATAATTACGAGTGAATATCGTTAATTGAATACAATCAAAATATCTCTGTATATTTTTTAATTAATTTTTTAATAAAGCCAAATTGAATATAGTAAATTGAGTACAACCGAATACACCAAAATTGTATCCATTGATATAGTCTATCCTAGACGCACGAATACAGAAAATAGAAGCTCCTGACAATATAAGTTTTGCTATAGATAGTAAATATGGTAACAATAGTGGTGCCGTATAGATAGCCGCTAAATTATGATGGTTTCTGAAAATTCCTCGTATTTATTTTATTTATTTATTATAACCTTTATTTGTGTTTTCCTGCTCATTTGTAGTTATTTTTTAGGTTACTATAGGATCAACTCTAGTGTTGCAATTATGCCAATATTGTTTATAACGTTAAATATTAGATATTTTTCAGCCTTTTTTCGACAAATATTTTTAGATTTTTCCGTTTAGCCGTTTCAAAATTATTTTTATTTAGACAAAAATATTTAATTAGCATTGTTACTAGTTTTGTGGTCCTACATGTGAAAGTTTAAATGTATAGTAAATATTAAGTTGATAAATAAAATAAGATTTAATTAGATTTAGAAGAGATTCACTAAAGCTTTGAAAATTAATGGTCAAGTTGGTTGGGTGGTGTTTTGACCTATTTTATTAATTTGACCTATTTTTTGACCAGTCCAAATTGACTCGCCTCGCTCATTTGCCACCTCTACTTTAATTTTAAACAATAATCCTAATTTAAAGAATAGAATAATCAAATACAATATTGGTGGGCTTTAATTACACCTTAGTAATTGCAACTAAACTTTGCATCATTTAGGAGCAAGGTTTTAATCTTAGAGTTTCTTCTGACCACAATATTCACGATGACAACATCCTAACAAAATATGGTTTTGGATTGTCAATCAAACTTAGGAATACACATTAGATTCAATGTCTCCTTCAAGTGATTGTGTACAAGACTATTGTTGAACATGAGAAGTGCACAAAATTATCAAACAGGAAGGGTCGGGCTTAGGAGGTGGTAAATGAGTTGTGTGGGCTTTACTTAAGTTGGTCATGATGGGTTGACTCATTAAATGGGTCATTGTTGTACCCTGCCTAAAGTTAATTTAGGTTAAGATGTGTTGGGTCAAGTTGGGTTAAACAATAAGTTGTAACCCAACCCGCCCAATTGACTCAAATTTATGCAATATTCTCAATGAGTACTTTCTTTCATGTTGTAGAAAATAAATTTTCTTTTGTTTGAACAAAAAGAGTATTTTCTTTTCATAATGTAGAAAAAATATTTCTTTGTAACGACACGGCCGATCGTCTCAGGAGTTATTTCCTCGTTTCTCTAATTTTTGCTTCTTTTGTGCTTCACAACTATATTATTTCTTACCGGGTTGGTTTGTCCAGGCCCGAAGTGATTTCGGAGTTAATTGAGACACTTGGTCTCTTAATTGGAAGCCTAAATTAGAAAATTCGATCGGATGTTGACTTGTGTATAAACGACCTCGGATTTAAATTTTGATGGTTCCTTTAGCTCCGTTAGGTGATTTTGGACTTAGGATCGCGTCCGCATGTGATTTGGAGGTCCGTAGTAGAATTAGGCTTGAATTGGCGAAAGTTGGAATTTTGGCGATTTTGGCCAACAGTGGAAATTTTGATATCGGGGTCGAAATGGATTTCCGGAAGTTGGAGTAGGTTCGTGGTGTCATTTTTTGATTGTGTGTAAAATTTGAGGTCAATTGGACATGATTTGGTAGGTTCCGGCGTCGATTGTGAGATTCGGAAGTTTAGAAGTTCTTTAGGGTTGAATCCGGGTGTAATTGGGTTTTTTTATATTGTTTTGAGCGATTCGAAGGTTCGACTAAGTTCGTATCGGGTTATGGGACTTGTTAGTATGTTTGGGTGAGGTCCCGAGGGCCTCGGAGTAATTTTGGGTGGTTACCAGCTTGAACGGAGTTAAGGAATTACAGCTGAAGCTGCTACTACTGGTGTAACCGCACCTGCGGAGTGGGAACCGCAGGTCTGAGTCCGCAGAAGCGAAGAAGGAGCAAAAAATACAGCCAAGACGGAGTTAGGCTGGAGCCGCAGGTGCGAAGATTTTTCCGCATCTGCGAGGGTCGCAGATGAGGGCAGCTGGGCGCAGGTGAGGAGGATGGTCGTTGCGATAGGCGTAGATGTTATCTTTGGGCCATAGGAGCGAGGTTAGGATTTTAAGTGAAATTTGCACCTGCGATAGAATTTCTGAAGGTGCGGCGTCGTAGAAGTGACAAGAGGACCGCAAGTGCGGTATTCCTGGGCGGAAAAATACCAGCTCAAGGGTTGGACTTTCGTTTTTGATTTTGGAGTTGAGAAGCTCGGGAGAGAGGCTATTTTTCGATGATTTTTAAGGAAAACGTTGGGGTAAGTAATTCTAACCCGGATTGGTCTATATTTCGTGAATCTATGGTTTTCTTCATCACCTAATTAGGGATTTGAGTTGGAAATTTGGGGGTTTAGGTCTTGGGAAATGGAGAGTGAACTTTAGGGTTTTGGAGGGGCAATTGAGGTCGGATTTTGATAAATTTGGTATGGTTAGACTCGTGAGTGAATGGGCTTTCGGGTTTTGTGATTTTCGTCGGGTTTCAAGACCCGGGCCCAGGGGCCGGGTTGAGCCGATTTTGGATTTTGGTTTTTAGTTTAGTAGTTCTCTTATGGAATTGATCCTTTTAGCCTATATTGATTATCTCATTCTGTTTGTGGCTAGATTCGGGGCATTTGGAGGCTGATTCGAGGGGCAAGGCCATTTCGGAGTAGGATTTCTACGCGGTTGAGGTAAGTAACAGTCTTAAATCTTGTTTTGAGGGTATGAAACCCCCAAGAATTGGTATGATGTGAATATTTGGAGGTGACGCAGATGCTTGGTGACGGGCGTGTGAGTGTGCAGCGTGAAGGATTGAGACTTGGTCCGTCGTGTGAGACTATAAAGTCGAATATCCCATTGGTATTACCTGTTTTTCCTTGTTTTTGAGCAATTGCCTGCTTTTTATGTTAGAAACTATGCTTAGGCCATATGATATCACTGTTGGGACCGCAACGGTTGTATACTTGCTAAATTGACTGCTAATTATTTTCTTGTACTCAGTCACAGTCTTACTTGTGTGTTATATCTCTGTTCCCTCTCATTTCTTGTTGATACTTGTTGTATTCTCTGTTTGGGCCGATTATTATGATATTCTGTGAGCCCGAGGGGCTGGAGAGGTTAGTGACTGAGACAGGGACTGAGTGTCGAGTTGTGAGCTATGTGAGGTATATTGGATCGGATTGCACGCTGCAACAAGCCTTATGGCTATATTTATATTATGGATCGGGTTGCACGCCGCAACAAGCCTTCGGGCTATATATATATATATATATATATATATATATATATATATATATATATATATATATATATATATATATTATGGATCGGGTGCATGCCGCAACAATATTGGATCGGGTTGCACGCCGCAATAATATTGGATCGGGTTGCATGCCGCAACAATATTAGATGGGGTTGCACGCCGCAAAAATATAGTGCTTGGACTAAAGGAGCACATCCGGAGACAGTACACCCCCAGTGAGCGCAGGTACCTATTGAGAGTGTGTATTGAGAGCTGAGAGCCGAGAGTATGAGCTCTTGAGACGAGTTGAGTGAATGTTGCCTTGAGAGGTTGTACGCTTTTAATTATTGATGCACTTAGCTATTATCTGTCGTTGTTGTGGAATTTTTGAGAGATTTATATCTGGTGTGATTGAACTCGAACTGATTTGACTTAATGTGCCGAATTTGAAAGCATGTTCACTCTTTACTGAAAACTTTTCAAACGAACTGTATTTACATAGCTCGTCATTGCTTCTCCGTTCCTTATTTAATTTTGTTACTTCATGAGTTGGTTGTACTCATGCTACACCCTGCACTTCATGTGAAGATTTAGGTGTGTACGGATCTGGCTGTCGCTGAGTTCGTGCGCGAGCTGATTTTTGAAGACCTATGAGGTAGCTTCCGGCGTCCACCAGTCCTTGTCTCTAGACTTTGTTTCTATACTTATTGTTAGATGCTCATGACTTAATGAAACCTTGATGTCGGGATATTATTCCGCACTTGTGTTTTGGGTCTTTACCCTGTTGTTATGTAAACCTTCTGTAGTTTTTCTACTTTAGCTCACTTATGTTATATATATTGAATAATATTGAGAATGTCGGCTTGCTAGTTCCACGATAGGAGCCATCATGACAGGTTAGGTATTTGGGTCGTGACAAGTTGGTATTAGAGCCTCGATTACATAGGTCTCACGAGTCATGAGTAGGTTTAGTAGAGTTTGCGGATCATTATGGAGACGTCTGTACTTATCTTTGAGAGGCTATAGAACCCTTAGGAAAACTCCACATTCTTGAATTCTTGTCGTGTGATTCTATTGATTCTGGTAACTAAAATTCTATTTTTTCATTCTCTCACAGATGGTGAGGACTCGCACTACTGGACAGGATGGACAGCCACCAGTACCGACAACCAGGGCCGCGAGAGGCTGAGGTCGTGGTAGAGGCAGAGGTGCAGCCCGCGCAGCAGCTAGGGCAGTACCTGCAGATCCACCAGTTGCCCCAGGTCAGGGCCAGATCCTAGTTATGGATGCACCAGCAGGACCAACTCAAGCACCACATGTGCCCATCGTCATTCCTAGTCTTTAGGAGGCCTTAGCTCAGATTTTGACCGTGTGCACCGGCCTTGCTCAGGTGGTATCTATTTCGACGGCCGCAACCACTTCTCAGGTCGGGGGAGCCACTCAGACTCCACCGCCCGCACACCTGAGCAGGTAGTACAGGGACTCCAGACACCGGGGGCACCACCGGCCCAGCTAGTTACAGCACCTCAGGACTGTGTGGTTCCGTCTAGGCCTGAGGATGAGCAGCGTAAATTGGAGAGGTTTGGGAGACTCCAGCCTCCATCTTTCAATGGTGCAGAGAGAGGGGATGCACATGGTTTCTTGGACAGGTGTCAGAGGATACTCCGTACTGCTAGTATTTTGGAGACCAATGGGATCTCGTTCACTACCTTTCAGTTCTATGGGGCTGCATTCAGTTAGTGGGAGGCTTACCAGAGGCGTAAGCTGGTCGGGGTAGTGCCACTTTCCTGACAGCAGTTCTCTGTTATTTTTCTGGAGAAGTTCGTGCCTCAGTCTCGTGGAGAGGATCTGCGTAGATAGTTGGAGAAGCTTCGCCAGGGTGATATGTCTTTGACGCAGTATGAGATGAGATTCTCGGAGTTAACCCATCATGTTATCTTGTTGGTTCCCGCAAACAGGGAGAGGCTCATGAGGTTTATACATGGCCTCCCTTTTCAGCTGCGATTGCTTATGACTAGAGAGAGAGTGTCTGGTGCGACTTTTGATGAGGTCATGTTTTTCACAGTTATCAGCAGGGTCATTAATCTCTCGGTGACCTTCTAACATAGAGTTCGTCCCGTGCCCCATCGGGCCAGGGTTCGTCTATGCCAGGTCCTTCTACTAGTTATCTCAATGCTTGGGGCACCCTTCAGTCCCCAGCACCAGCACCGGGGAGTTGTTATGAGTGTGGGGAGTTTGGTCACATGAGGATAGAGTGTACCCATATAGTGGGAGGTCCCGCTTTGTAGAGGAGTCAGTCTATGTCATCAGCACTATCCCCTCCACCACCTACTCAGCTAGTCCATGGTATAGCTCAGTCAGCTAGGGGTCGCCCGAGAAGGGTAGGCAGATCAGGGGGTGGCCAGGACCATTTCTATGCCCTCCCTGCCAGACCAGATGCTAGTGCTTCAGATGTTGTGATTACAGGTATTGTCTCAGTTTGCCACAGAGATGCCTCTGTATTATTTGACCCTAGTTCCACTTATTCATATGTTTTCTCGTATTTTGCTTATTTTCTAGATATGCCCCCTGAGTCTTTAGTTTCATCTATTCATGTATCTACTCCTGTGGGCGATGCTATTATGGTGGACCGCGTATATCAGTCATGTTGGTGACTATTGTGAGTCTGGAGACCAGAGTGGACCTTTGCTGCTCAGTAGGATTGATTTTGATGTGATATTGGGTATGGATTGGTTGTCTCCATTCCATGTCATTCTAGATTGTCATGATAATACTGTGACATTCGCAATGTCGAGGTTTCTAAGGGTTGAGTGGAGCAGTTCTATACGCTATGTACCCAGTAGGGTGATTTCATACTTGAAGGCTCAGCAGATAGTTGAGAAGGGTTGTCTATCCTATTTGGCTTTTGTGAGGGATGTTAGGTGCAGAGACTCCTGTTATTGATTCTATTCCGGTGGCGCGTGATTTTCTATATGTGTTTCCTGCAGATCTGTCAGGCATGCCGCCTAATAGAGTTATTGAATTCGGTATTGATTTGGTGTCGGGCACTCAGCTCATTTCCATTCCACTATATCATATGGCACCAGCGGAGTTGAAGGAGTTGAAAGAACATCTTTAGGAACTCCTTGATAAGGGGTTTATTTGGCGTAGCATGTCATCCTAGGGTGCACCAGTTCTATTTGTGAAGAAGAATGATGGTTCTATGAGGATGTGCATTGATTACAGGCAGTTGAACAAGGTCACAGTCAAGAAAAAGTATCATTTGCTTCGTATTGATGATCTATTTGACTAGATTCAAGGAGTGAGGGTATTCTCCAAGATTAATTTGAGGTCAAGATATCACCAGCTGAAGATTCGGGATTCGGATATTTTTAAGACGGCTTTCAGGACCCGATATGGCCGTTATGAGTTCCTTGTGATGTCTTTTGGGCTAACTAATGCCCCAGCAACGTTCATGCATTTGATGAACAGTTTGTTTCAGCCTTATTTGGACTCATTTATTATTGTATTCATTGATGACATCCTGGTGTACTCTCGTAGCTAGGAGGAGCATGCCCAGCATTTGAGGATTGTGTTACAGAGATTAAAAGACGAGAAGTTTTATGCAAAGTTCTGCAAGTGTGAGTTTTGGCTCAGTTCACTGGAGTTCTTAGGGCACGTGTGTCCAGTGAGGGTATTCAGGTGGATCCGAAGAAGATAGAGGCGTGCAGAGCTCGCCCAGACAATCCTCAGCCACGGAGATTAGGAGCTTTCTTGGTTTGGCGGGCTATTACTGTCGTTTTGTGGAAGGTTTTTCATCTATCGCATCGCCCTTCACAAAATTGACCCAAAAGGGTACTTCATTCAGGTGGTCGGATGAGTGCGAGGAGAGCTTTCAAAAGCTCAAGACTGATTTGATCACGGCTCCAGTTCTAGTTTTGACATCAGCTTCTGGTTCTTACACAATCATTGTGATGCCTCGCGGATAGGTATCGGATGTGTTCTGATGCAGGAGGGTAGAGTGATTGCTTATTCTTTGCTCTAGTTTAAGACCCATGAGTTGAACTATTATGTCCATGATCTTGAGTTAGCAGCTATTGTTCACGCCTTGAAGATTTGGCGGAACAATTTGTGTGGGGTTCACTATGAGATCTACACTGATCACCGAAGTTTGCAGCATCTGTTCAAGCAGAAGGATCTCAATTTGCATCAGCAGAGGTGGTTGGAGCTTCTTAAGGATTATGATATCACTATTTTGTACCATCCTGGGAAGGCCAATGTGGTGGTCGATGCCTTGAGTTGCCAGGCGGAGAGTTTGGGGATTTTAGCATATCTTCCAGCAGCAGAGAGACCCTTGGCATTGGATGTTCAATCCTTAGTTAGCCAGCTTGTCAGGTTTGATATTTCAGAGCCGAGTCGGATATTGGCTTGTGTAGTCTCTAGGTCTTCTTTTTATGATCGTATCAGGAAGCGTCAGTATGATGACCCCCATCTGCTCGTCCTTTAGGACAAGGTTCAGTGAGGTGATGCTAGAGATATGACTATTGGTGATGACGGGGTGTTGAGGATGCAGGACCGGATATTTGTGCCCAATGTAGATGGGCTATGGGAGTTGATTCTTGAGGAGGCCCACAGCTCGCAGTATTCCATTCATCCAGGTGCCGCGAAGATGTACCGAGATTTGAGACAACATTATTGGTGGAGGAGGATGAACAAGGATATAATTGGGTTTTTGGCTAAGTGTCTCAATTGTCAGCAGGTTAAGTATGAGCATCAGAGACCAAGTGGCTTGATTCTGAGGTTAGAGATCCCAGAGTGGAAGTGGGAGCAGATCACCCTAGATTTCGTAGCTGGGCTCCCATAGACTTCGAGGAAGTTCGATGATATTTGGGTGATTAAGGATCGACTGATCAAGTATGCGCACTTCATTCTACTTGGTACTACTTATTCTTCAGAGCAGTTGGCTGAGATTTACATCTGAGAGATTGTTCGCCTTCATGTTGTCCCAGTTTCCATCATTTTAGATAGAGGCACACAGTTTACATCGCAGTTCTAGAGGACCGTGCAACGAGAGTTGGGTACTTAGGTTGAGTTGAGCACAGCCTTTCACCCTCAGACGGACGGACAGTCCAAGCGCAATATCCAGATATTGGAGGACATGTTGCGCGCTTGTGTTATTGATTTTTGGGGTTCATGGTACCAGTTTCTACCGCTCGTGGAGTTTGCATATAACAATAGTTATCATTCGAGCATTCAGATGGATCCATACGAGGTTTTATATGCGAGGCGGTGTAGATCTCCGGTGGGATGGTTTGATCGAGTGAGGCTAGGATCTTGGGTACAAACTTGGTCCGGGATGCATTAGACAAGGTGAAATTTATTCAGGAGCAGCTTCGCACGACGCAGTCTAGGTAGAAGAGCTATGCTGACAGGAAGGTCCGTGATGCGTATTTCATGGTCGGGGAGAAGGTTCTACTGAAGGTATCACCCATGAAGGGTGTTATGAGGTTTGGGAAGAAGGGCAAGTTGAGCCCTCGTTTCATTAGGCCTTTTGAGGTACTTCAGAAGGCCGGGGAGGTGTCTTACAAGCTTGCCTTGACACCTAGCTTGTCGAGTGTGCATCCAGTATTTCATGTTTCGATGCTCCAGAAGTATATCGGCGATCTGTCCCATGTTTTGTATTTCAGCTCGGTTCAGTTGGATGGTGATACGACTTATGATGTGGAGCCGATGGCTATTTGAGAGCGGTAGGTTCGAAAGTTAAGGTCAAGGATATAGCTTCAGTGAAGGTGCAGTGGAGAGGTCAGCCGGTGGAGGGGGACACTTGAGAGACCGAGCGGGAGACGTGAAGCAGATATCCACACCTATTTGATACTCCAGGTATGTTTCTAAAACCATTCGAGGATGAACGTTTGTTTTAGAGGGAGATGATGTAACAACTCGGCCGGTCGTTTCGAGAGTTATAGCCTCGTTTCTCCCATTTCTGCTTCTTTTGTGCTTTACAGTTGTATTATGTCTTACCGAGATTTTTGGTTCAGGTCCGGGGTGGTTTCGGAGTGAATTAAGACACTTAGTCTCTTAATTGGAAGCTTAAGTTTGAAAAGTTTACCTGACGTCGACTTGTGCGTAAACGACCTCGAATTTGGATTTTGATGGTTATGTTAGCTCCATTAGTTGATTTTGGACTTAGGAGTGTGTCCGGAATTTGATTTGGAGGTCCATAGTAGAATTAGGCTTGAATTGGAGAAAGTTGTAATTTTGGCGATTTTGACCGGCAGTGAAAATTTTGATATCGGGGTCGGAATGGATTTTCGGAAGTTGGAGTAGGTTCATGGTGTCATTTTTGACTTGTGTGTAAAATTTGAGGTCAATTGGACGTGGTTTGGTAGGTTTCGGCGTCGATTGTGAGATTCCGAAGTTTAGAAGTTCTTTAGGCTTGAATCCGGGTGTAATTGGGTGTTTTGATGTTGTTTTGAGTGATTCGAATGTTTGACTAAGTTCGTATCAGGTTATAAGACTTGTTGGTATGTTTGGTTGAGATTCCGAGGGCCTCGGGGTGATTTCGGGTGGTTAACAGCTTGCAGGGAGTTAAGGAATTGCAGTTGAAGCTGCTACTACTGGTGTAACCACAGCTGCGAAGTGGGAACCGCAGGTGCGAATCCGCAGAAGCGAAGAAGGATCCCCAGATGCGTCCAAGAAGGAGCTCGGCAGAAGCCGCAGGTGCGAAGATTTTCCCGCACCTGCGAGGGTTGTAGATGCTGGCAGCTGGACGCAGGTGCGGAGGATAGTACAATGGATTCCCGCACCTGCGATAGGCGCAGATGCGGTCTTGGGGCCATAAGAGTGAGGTCAAGATTTTAAGTGAAGTCTGCACCTGCAATAGAATTTCCACAGGTGCGGCGACGCAGAAGCGACAAGAGGACCGCAGGTGCGGTATTCCTGGGCAAACAAATAGCAGCTCCAGGGTTGGACTTTCATTTTCGATTTTGGAATTGAGAAGATCGGGAGAGAGGCGATTTTTTGAGGACTTTCAAGGAAAACGTTGGGATAAGTAATTCTAACCCGGATTGGTCTAAATTTCGTGAATCTATGGTTTTCTTCATCACCTAATTAGGGATTTGAGTTGGAAATTTGGGGGTTTAGGGCTTGGGAATTGGAGAGTGAACTTTGGGGTTTTTGAGGGGCAATTGAGGTCGGATTTTGATAAATTTGGTATGGTTAGACTCGTGAGTGAATGGGCTTTCGGGTTTTGTGATTTTTGTCGGGTTCCGAGACTGGGTCCGGGGGCGGGTTGAGCCGATTTCGGATTTTGGGCTATATTTTAATAGTTATCTTGTGGAATTGATCATTTTAGCCTATATTGATTATCTCGTTCTGTTTATGGCTAGATTCGGGGCATTTGGAGGCTGATTCGAGAGGCAAGGGCATTTCGAAGTAGGATTTCGACGCGGTTGAGGTAAGTAACAGTCTTAAATCTGGTTTTAAGGGTATGAAATCCCCGAGAATTGGTATTATGTGAATATTTGGAGGTGACGCACATTCTAGGTGATGGGCGTGTGAGCGTGCACCCTGAGGGATTGAGACTTGGTCCATCCCGTGAGACTGTAAAGTCGAATAGCCCATTGTTATTACCTGCTTTTCCTTGTTTTTGAGCAATTGACTGCCTTTCATGTTAGAAACCATGTTTAGGCCATATGATATCACTGTTGGGACCCGCAACAGTTGTATACTTGCTAAATTGACTGCTAATTGTTGTCTTGTACTCAGTCATAGTCTTACTTGTGTGTTATATCTCTGTTCCCTCTCATTTCCCATTGATACTTGTTGTATTCTCTGTTTGGGCTGATTATTATGATATTCTGTGAGCCCGAGGGGCTGGAGAGGTTAGTTACTGAGATAGGACCTGAGTGCCGAGCTGTGAGCTATGTGAGGTATATTGGATCGGGTTGGACGCCGCAACAAGCCTTCGGGCTATATATATATATATATATATATATATATATTATGGATCGAGTTGTACGCTGCAATAATATTGGATCAGGTTGTACGCTGCAACAATATAGGATCGTGCTACACGCCACAACAATATAGCGCTTGGGCTGAAAGAGCCCCTCCAGAGTCTGCACACCCCTAGTGAGCGCAGGTACTTATTGAGAGTGTGTATTGAGGGCTGAGAGACGAGAGTATAAGCTGTTGAGATGATTTGAGTGACTGTTGCCTTGAGAGGATGTACTTCTCAACTTCAGAGTTGTAGTTCTTGCTGCACTTTTCAACTTCAGAGACTTATTTTCTTGTTTTGTTTGTCCCTGCTTGAATAGGTCAGTTCGAACCTTCATGTACTCATGTTCCTATGAGTTAATTTGTGCTTTTTGTTTGATATGTTACTCCAAACAATATGTATAAAGGTTGACTATTAATCATGTACTTGATTTTTAGAATGTTAGCCTTTAAATTTGCTTGTGTCCTCCTTGCTTGTTTTACCTATAGTGTGGTTGTATTGTTTTGAGTATCTTTCAGTCATTGAGTTTATTTAGGTGTTTTCCTGCATTTATTGTCGAGAATTATTTTCCAAAACAGTCATGTGTATTTAAAGTAATTAGTCTCATGTACGCGTATTGCGCGTGTATCCTATATATGAGTATAATTTAACATGAGTTATTAAGTATAAACTAAAAAAAAATAGTATAGCTCTTGAAAATGATATAAATCGATTCTATTTAGCTAGCTCAATAAAATAAGAAATTATGCCCCACTGTAGCCACCAAATTCATTGTTGTAGCTCAATAAAAACTGAAATTTTGCCCTATCACAGTCATCAAATGCCTGATTTTGCTACAAGGGCAGAGGCACAAAGTGTTGACGTGTATTCATATTTATATTATGGATCGGGTTGCATGCCGCAACAACCTTTATGAAAAGGCTTGTTCCGGCGTACAACCCGATCGATAATATAAATATGAATACATGTCGGGAAAAATTATATTATAGATCGGGTTGCACACAAAAATAATATTGGATTGGATTGCACGCCGTAACAATATAGGATCGGGCTGCACGCCGCAATAATATAGCGCTTGGGCTGAAGGAGCCCCTCTAGAGTCTGTACACTCCCAGTGAGCGCAGGTACCTATTGAGAATGTGTATTGAGGGCTGAGAGCCGAGAGTATTGAGCTATTGAGATGAGTTAAATGATTGTTGTCTTGAGAGGATGTACTTGCTTTTAATTATTGCTGCACTTAGCTGTTATCTGTCGTTGTTGTGGAATTTGTGAGAGATTTATATGTGATGTAATTGAACTCCAATTGATTTGACTAAACTGCCGGATTTGAAAGCATATTCACTCTTTACTGAAAACTTTTGAAATGAACTGTATTTTCATAGCTCGTCATTGTTTCTCATATCCTTATTTAATTCTGTTACTTGCTGAGTTGGTTGTACTCATACTACACTCTGCACTTCATGTGCAGATTTAGGTGTGTACGGTTCTGGCGGTCGCTGAGTTTGTGCGTGAGCTGATTTTCGGAGACCTACGAGGTAGCTGACGGCGTCCGCAATTCTTGTTTCTCCCTTTTTATCATCTATTCTCTTTGTATTGGCATTTGGCACAGAATGTAGTAGACTTTGTTTCTAGACTGATTGTTAGATGCTCATGACTTAGTGACACTCCGACGTTGGGCTATTACTCCGCACTTGTATTTTGGGTCTTTACCCCGTTGTTATGTAAACATTTTGTTAGTTTAAATGCTTTAGCTCACTTATGTTATATATATTGAATCATATTGAGAATGTCGGCTTGTCTAGTTCCACGATAGGTATCGTCATGACAGGTTAGGTATTTGGTTCGTGATATTCTTTTTCATAAAATGTGTATTTTCTTTTTCTGTTGTAGAAAAAGTATTTTCTTTTGATGTTGTAGATAAAGTATTTTCTTTTTCATTTCAACAAAATGAATAATATCTTTTATGATATAAAAAAAGTTTTTTCTTTCAGTCAATAAAATAAGTATTTTTTTTCATGATATAATAAAAGTAATTTCTTTTTCACAAAATGAGTACCTCCATTTCATGTTATCGAAAATGTATTTTCTTTTGTTTCAACAAAAAGAGTACTTTCTTTTTTTGATATAGAAAAAGTATTTTTTTTTTTCCACAAAATGATTACTTTCTTTCCTTGTTGTAAAAAAAGAATTTTCTTTTAATGTCGTAGATAAAGTATTTTCTTTTTTTTATTTCAACAAAATGAATATTATCTTTTTATGATGTAGAAAAATATTTTCTTTCATTTCAATAATAAGTACTTTCTTTTCATGATGTAGTAAAAGTATTTTCTTTTTCATAATAATGAGTACCTTCTTTTCATGTTGTAGAAAAAGTATTTTCTTTTGTTACAACAAAAAGAATAATTTCTTTTCATGATATATTTTCTTTTTCATAAAATAAGTACTTTCTTTTCCTGTTGTAGAAAAAGTATTTTTTTTTATTTCGACAAAAAGAATATTTTTTTTTTCATGTTATAGACAAAGTATTTTGTTTCTTTTCAATTAAATGAGTACTTTCTTTTATTTTATTGTGATACCTAAAAAATAGCTTAGTATCGTCCTTTATTTTACTGAAACAAAATAAAAGGACATTTTGTTGAAATGAAAGAAAATATTTTTTCTACATCATGAAAAAAGTACTCTAAATAATATTTTATATATTTAGGGTGGGGGAGGGTCGGGTGTAGGGGTCAGGTTGGGTGGTGCGTGGGTGAGAGTGGGGTGAAGTGGTGATGGGGGTGGGGTGGTGGGGGTTGGTGCTGATGGGGAAGGTTGAAAAAAGTTTTGGAAATGTTTTCCCTTATTTTGATACGGTAAATATTTTACACCAATTGGAAAAAAATGATTTCATAAAGAAAATATTTTTCAAACATTTAAAACAATCAAACATGAAATAATTAGAAACTATTTTCAAGAATATGGGCTAAGGTAGGACTTTAAAATTGAGCATTTTGATGGGTCAAGGTTGGGCACCAACAAGAGTGTATTTGGATTTAGGATTTTTTAAGGGTTAACTTAGGGCAGTCCAAACCAACCCACCTTCAAAGGGATTTTTTCCTCCTATACAATATTTGAAACTTATTTACTAAACTTATCCAAGTTTTGTATATTACCCGCCCTAACTAAGTTTTCTTACAATTATATATAATCCATTATTAGTGTCTTAAATTAGGGGATTCTTTGCTAGAAAAATGGCGTAGCTGAATGGAACGAAATTCAAATTGTCTTTCCATCTAAATAAGACTCCTTCCAGTTGTGTGTTACATATTTTAAGCCATAATTAGCGCATCTCTTCTCTCTCTTTGCCATAATTGCCTTTTTTAAGAAAGAATAATGTATGGTGCAATGCAACACAAAATAAAAACAAATTTTATACAAATTTAATATAAAATTTGATATATCTATAACTACATACATACTAAAAATAAACTCCAAACAACTAATTATACAGTATACAACTTATTTACAACTTTCATAAATTATTTTTACCCAGTTAAATATAACTACAACATCATACAACTTAAATATAATTTTTATACAATATATCTTGTGTATGTGTTTTGTATATAATTTGTATATATTTGTATGTGGTGTGTTCTTCTACTTTTTCTTCGAATTTTAATCTGAAAATCCAGCCAAATCAAATCTAATCTTCACCAAATACCCTCAAAATCGAGATATAAACTCCATAGTATATTCTCAATCGTTTGCAATAATTTCCAATCCAAATCAACAATATTTTTTGAAAATCTGAATTCAAATTCAAAGTTTCGAAACTTTTTAATGGTTGTTAATGGTGGAAAGTCAAACGTCATCAAAAGTTAGTGATTGACAATTTCAATTAGAACAATACAACCAAATAATTAATATACATCTACTGCTAGCCCGCCATTGGAACACCAACAAGAAAAGGAGAAGCCGAAAAAGCTCCAAACTCCAGCCATGGCAAAATTCAATTCGATAAAAAATTAATCCCTTTCTTTGCCAATGTTAGAGAAAATTATGAGCTTTAGTAGAAATCGGTGTAGAAAGAGGGTTGATTTCAGAGAGAAAGAAGAAAATCCTTTAAAAAGGTTGTGGTTTGTTTGGATAATTAAGGAATTGTGAGGATTTTTAGGGATTTACTAAATTAAAAGACTACACTAAAAGGATACTCATTTAAAATAAATTTGTATATAATTGGTAAATGGTATATGACCATGTAATTAAGTTAAAACTTGAGGGTAATTAAATTTCATACGTGGGGGATAAGAATCTCATCTCCAAAACTACTCCCGCCCAAACCCATTAAAACTTGAAGGAATTGGACGGGTCTAATGGGTTTGGGTTAGTTTTGCCACATCTAGTCGGGCTGGTGCATGTCTATTCTTGAAACAAAAAAAAAAAGAAACATAGATGAATGCTGAAACATTAAAGAGATGTTTGCAGCCTTGGCCATACGATTGATGCTCAAGTTCGAGTCCATTGACTACAATACGCCAAAGCCCAATTTCATCTTCATGGACAATGATGACATGTTTTAGTTACATAAATAACGATATGCAAAAGTAGCATCAGTTCTACTATTTGACAAATATACACTACATTTGTATATATATGTATATACGTAAGTATACATATTATTTGTATATAACTGCAATATTATATGTATATATGATGACTAATATTCTGAAGTTACATTGTCTATAGACTCACGACCTAAATTATATTTTATGCATGACATAATTGAATTTGAGAAAAAGGAAAATAGAGATCCCTTACCTAAGTTTTCAGAAATAGTTCTTATCAGTGAACAATATGAAGAGAAAATATAAACTTGTTACCTACGTTTTTCGAATTCTCTACAACTATTTATTTAACACGTGAGGAAGTAGTAATAATATAAACGTTCTCGTAGTTCTTCTTGTAAAACTCCAGTAACATATTACTTGCAAATTTCCTGTTAGGGCTCAAACTCGTGTATGATATTAGGAATTCAGTTGATCTTCAAGGTCAGGATTGCAAATAGATGAGAGTATGGAGCTTCTACAAGAAATTTTCATCTCTGCCAGCAACCAACGTGAGACCATTCTTGACATTCCGAGTAAGCCATTTACTTCAACTCTGCAGCAATTTCAAAGCAATAGAGCAAGGAAAACAAACACATCAACAAATTGTTGTACATGGTCAAAGCCATAATCCATTCATCATTACCAAATTGATACAATTATATGCTGAGCGTGACGATATAAAATCTGCTCGCCACCTGTTTGTTAAATTGTCTCAAAGAAATGTTTTTGCTTGGACGGCCGTGTTATCATATTTTTCACGTAACTGCCTAATTGAAGAATGTGTGAGTACTTATAAGGAGATGAAACTAGATGGTATATTACTTGATGGCTATGTGTTTCCTCTCGTTTTGAAGGCTTGTGCAAAGTTCTCAAGCCTGGCTGTTGGGCAACAAGTACACAAAGATGTAGTAATATGTGGTGTAGAATGCAATCTCCAAGTTGGCCATTCTTTAATTGATATGTACTCAAAATGTGGTGATATTCAGAGCGCAAAACGGGTATTTGATTTGATGCAAGAAAAAGACTTGCTTTCGTGGAATTTGATTATTTCGGGTTATGTGTCTAACGAGTTACTTGATTTGGCTGTAGAGATGTTGGGGTTAATGAGTGTGGAAGGTTGTCAGCCAGATATAGTCACTTTGAACACAGTAATGGATGCTTATTGTCGCATGGGTCGATGTGATGAGGCTAGGAAAATATTTATGGTTATCAAAGAACCAAGTATAATATCATGGACGACTTTGATATCAGGCTATTCAAGAATTGGAGATCAAAATAATGCGTTGGATATTTTTAGGGAGATGATAAATAGAAGAGAAGTTTGTCCTGACCTAGATTGTCTCTCCAGTGTACTTGCGTCGTTCCAGTTTATCGAGGACTTAAGGAGTGCCCAGGAGATTCATGCACACGGGATTAAAGTCAAATCACCCTTTGCTTTTTATAGATCTTCTGGACCTGCATTGCTAACTCTATATGCTAAATGTGGGAGGATTCAAGATGCAAGACATGTTTTTGAATTGATGGATAAGACTGATATTGTTGCCTGGAATTCCATGATTCATGGTTTCGCTGAACTAGGGATGAAAGACTTGGCTTTGGAGTATTTTAAGAAAATGCTACCTATGGGAATTAAGATTAGTGAGACTACAATTTCTAGTGTTTTGCCAGTTTGTGGCCTTAAACACGGAAAACAAATTCATGCATATATATGGCGGAGCAGTTTGTGGGATGTCACTCCCATTTGGAATGCACTTATTTATATGTACTCAAAATGTGGGTGCATTGGAAATGCTTTATCTGTATTTTCTCATTTGGCTCATAAAGATATAGTGTCATGTAATACAATAATTGGTGGGTTGGGGATGCATGGTTTGGGACAAGATGCCCTGCATCTCCTGGAAAAAATGAGTCATTATGGCATTCGACCAAACGCTTTGACATTCACTTCAGTGCTTTCAGCATGCAGTCATTCAGGACTTGTTGAAGATGGGTTAAATATTTTCCACAGGATGTTGGAGGAATTTGGATTGAACCCCAGAATGGAACATTTTACTTGTGTTGTTGATTTGCTAACTCGAGCTGGTCGGCTTGAAGATGCCACAGATTTTATAGGAAAAATGTGTCTGAAGCCGAACAAGCATATATGGGGTTCTATACTTGCTGCTGCTTTGGCACATAAAGGTGTGAGCATTGGAGTTCTTGCTTCAGAGAATTTAGTTGAATTGGAGCCTGAAAATCCAGGGCATTATATAACATTGTCAAATTTGTATACTAAAGCTGGACGAATAAGTGATGCTCTTGCAGTGAGAAAGCTAATGGAGACGAGGGGATTAGTAAAGGATTCTGGTTGTAGCTGGGTAGAAGGAAATTGAGAACAAGAAATTTGATGTAGAATATTTGCTAAATTATCACCAGAATCAAAATCCTAATTTGAGGTTTTAGCATTTGAGTGACACTTGCCTAAGTTTCTTTCTCTGTCTTCGTGATTGCAGATAGTTGCACTATATCATCTTTTCTTTTTCTTTTTCTTTTTCTTTTTCTCTTTTTCTTTTTCTTTTTCTTCGTTCCAACCTTTTATAAGTTGCACTACACATCCGCTCCTGGCCTCGTTGTTGTTATTTACTTGTTCCTACTCTTTATCTTGAGCCGAGAGTCTTTTGGAAACAATTTCTCTGCCCTCTAGGGTAGAAATAAGGTCTGCGTACACATTACCATCCACATACCCTACTTGTGGAATCCCATTGTATTTTTGTTGTTGTAGTGTATTTCAAAGTATTGATCTTTCTTAGTTGGCGTTTGGACATAAGAATTGTAAAATTCCAAAACATGGTGAAAACCTTTTTCAAGTGAAAATGGCATTTGAAATTTACAGTTGTGTTTGGACATGAATATAATTTTGGGTTGTTTTTGAAGTTTTGTGAGTGATTTGAATGAAAATTTTGAAAAACAGTTTTTTGGAGTTTTTCAAATTTTCAAAAATTTCCAAAATTCATCTTCAAGTGAAAATTTGAAATTTTATGAACAAATGTTGATTTCGAAAACAAACAAAAACTTTTAAAAAAAAAAAGAAGAAATATTTCTTATGTCCAAACAGGGTCAATCTATTTTTCAGCAATTTTATCATTGTTTGTTCTTTAAGTTCATTGCTTTTCCAAGAACAAAGTATTACCATGCCCTCGGGAGAAAGTAATGATTATTGTCATGAATGCTACCTCGAGGACGTATACAAGGTCTTTGATTTCTATCAACACGGTGCATCTCTTTAATAGAGGGACGTGAAAAGTAGAGACCTTGTCCGAGTGACAAGGATCAACTATTGATGTTTTTTCTCGAGAAAGATAATTCAGGATGAATGCTTTTTTCATTCATATGGGCTCTTGGTTCCTTCTCCTATTGATTAGCGGTTAGCAAATGGTCCATTAATTCAGAGGAATTGACACAAAATACAATCTTTCTAGACTTAATTAAATTTCCTACAACTATTTTCACAAAATTACATATACTACAATTTATTTATTTTTAGGCAAATATACCACTAGGCAGGTTGCCTAGTGGCTAATACATAAATAAAATCTTAAAATGGGTCCAAAATTTACAAGATGCCCAAACCAAAATAGAAGTTGCATGAAGCTACTAGCTACTAAAAGGATAGAAAAACTAAAATCTAATGAACTAGCTATTACAAAATAATAAGTTGAGTGCTTCCTTCTTCTGTCAGTGTATGTGAATCCAATTGCCAGTGAAAAATACCAAGCAGCACCTATCAAGCTCTCACCAGGCGCTAGGGTATACTGTCCATAGGCTAAAATGAATTCCAAACATCTCCACCACAGAGTTCAATCCAGCATAGTATTCCAAGTGTAGCTACTATATGATCTTCATATGCAGTGAACTGAGTATGTCCAAGTATTAATCATGCGCTCACTCATCTAACTTAACATGTAGAAGATCCTGGCTTTAGGCAGGCTTTGCAAGGCAAAAGTCAGGCTTGAGCTGGCTTTAGGCAGGCTTTGCAAGGCAAAAGCCAAGCTTGAGCTGGCTTTAGGGCAAGCTTTGCAAGGCAAAAGTCAGGCATGAGCTGGCTTTAAGCAGGCTTTGCAAGGAAAAAGCGAGGCTTCGTAACTGTGCCTTTTTTTGTTCTTGTAAGCTCAAATCTTTCCATGCTAGAACCTTTAGTATATACATCATTCTAAACATTTCTAAACCATCCTCAAATTGAGCATGAAAGCATGCTAATACCACTGAGAAATGATTCAACAATCTCCAGAAATACCACATGACAGGTTCAGCATTTTCCTTAGTATTTGGCCATATCAAACTCAGGATAAATTGTACCATCCAATACATGCTTATCGCATTGTTACTGTACACTATCAAAGCACCCCCAGAATGAGCATGTGACCATGCTAATACCACTGAAAAGTACCTTAATAACATACAGAATGAGACAACGAAACATGAAGGTTTGTGCAGAGTCCAATCCTGTGAAGCCATCAGTCTGGGGTTCTTCTCTTTGCTATCCTAACCCTAAGCTTAGGTGCTTGATATTTGTCTAGATTGATCAACATCCTCCCTGCACTAGGCATTTCAGAGAACGAATGAAACTCAGATTTACCTGCAAAAGAAAACACAATGTTAGCTATAAAATCCGCCATTGAGTTGCCTTCTCTGAACACATGTTGAAAGATCACATTGAAGTTGCACTTCATCTCTATAATTTTCTTCACATCATTTGAAATTACCCAAGGAGGATCCCATTCCCCTTCTATCACTTTCTTCATCACAAATGAATCAGTCTCCAATATGAGAAGGTGAAGATCATGCTCCACACAGTATTCCAATACTTGAAGAATAGCCTTAGCTTCAGCCACCACATTAGTTTTCACCCCCAGGTCTAATGCCCTTGCATACACCACATCACCTTCATCATATCTCACACAAAAGCATAAGGAACTAGGACCAGTATTTCCTTTTGAGGCTCCATTAGTATTGCATTTGTACCAACCATGAAAAGGAAGCTGTCATGTTACTCTTGTAGTGATCAATATAGGTTTATATCCTTCAAAATATTGAATTATGTCTAGCCATAACACTGGAATATTAGGCATCCAAGCATACCTCACCCTTTCCAGTTGATGCAATGTCCTATTGATCTCATGAATCTCCCTATTTGTGGACATTGAACCCCCATGTTTACCTGGATTTCTTCTCTTCCAAAGTTCCCAAGTGAATATAGCTGGTACTGCTTGAAAAAATGGCTTTAACTTTGGACAACATTGAGCATACCACCAATGCCTTATAACCTGCTTCAATTGAATAAATGGCACAGTAATTCCAGCAGCCCCCCGTGAACTAGTTCATACTTTAGAGGCAGTAGGACTTGTGAAAAATATATGCTCAGTAGATTCCTCTTGGGGCTGTTGACAACACCAATACCTAGACATCACTATTTTCCCTTGCCTCTTTCACATGTCATCAGTTGCTATTTTCTGCCTCCACAATCTCCACAAGAAGAAGGATATCTTGAATGGTAATCCTTTAATCCACATTAACTTGAATTCCTAATTAGGATCAGCCTTATGCCTTAATATTTTCCAAGCACTGCTAACACTGAACTTGCCTGAAGGAGTTGGCATCCAGTATAGCCTATCCCAATATCCCTCACTGCCTTCATAATGCACATTTAGCCTTATATGTTCTGCAATTTCCTCATTGAAAGTTTGATCTAACAGTTGATCATCCCATGTTTCACCTTGCCGCAATTCTGCCACGTCCTAAAGATCTTCATTGATTGGAAAGTCTTCAAGTAATATGTGATATAGTGCACCCAATCCAGTCCAATTTTCATGTCAAATATTATTTGTTCCACTCTTCAATTCCCATAGGATCTCATGTTCTATTTCTTCCCTAGCATTCAACATTTGTCTCCAAATATGAGACCCTCTTCTAAATTGCACCATCGTTGGTATATCCTTCTTGAAATACTTATTCCACATGAAATTACACCACAAATATTTTATGGTCCTAAACCTCCACCATAGTTTAGTAAACAGTGCCCTTGACACATCATGTAAGGACCTAAAACCTAGGCCCCCTTCCTCTTTAGGAAGGCACAAATTTTACCATGAATCCCAATTTCTGCTTCTCCCTTATTCCTTTGTGCTCCAAAAAAACCTAGCAAAATTCTTATGAAGATGCTCCAGGACATTTTTTGGTGGATCTAGGACTGATAACATGTGGACTGGCATACTTTGCAACACACTAAAAATGAGTGTTGCCTTTCCTCCAAATGACAGCAGCTTTCCTTTCCATGAATACAATTTAGCCTTTACTTTCTTGATAAGATCCTCATAATAGTCCTTCCTCCTTCTAGTGTAAAAAAAAAGGACACCCTAGATATGTGAAGGGGAATTTACCTCTTGCAAATCCTGTAATAGCTCCAACTTTCTGAAATAATCCATTAGCAATCTTTGAATACATGTAGTATGAATTCTTATCTTTGTTGATCATCTGGCCTGATATCTTCTCATAGTTCCCCAACACTGCCATAATCTTGCTCAAGGATGGAGGATGAGCAGAAGCAAAGATTATAGTATCATCAGCATATGCCAAGTGGTTTAAAGGATCAGACCACTTAGGCATTCCAAATCCCACAAATGACTTGTCTTCAAAGAACTTATTCAAAGACCTGGAAAGTACCTCAGCTGACAGAATGAAAAATGTTGGGGATAGGGGATCCCCTTGCTTCACACCCTTTGTAGACTTAAAGAACCCTGAGGATTGCCCATTCACCAATACTGAGTACCAGCGTTGAACCAAGTCACTGCATAGTTTTGAATATTGACAATTGTCTTACCAGTTGAACCAGGTCCATCAGAGCACACATACTTGACCTGACGTGTTGGAACACAAACCTTATATGCATAGGAGATGAATGCGATTTTGAAGTATAAATGAACAAGGAGAGTATCTTCTAATGCGAAAAGGTTGCAAATTGATGAGAGAATAGAAGTTGAATTCAGCAAGGACAAAACTGAAGAAGGAAGTTGAGTTTGATAAGAACTTGTTCTCCCAGGTAGAATCGGACCAGAACTCAACTGACTTTATAAATAATTGAAGTATTCTTTCTTGAATAGAGAACGCACAAATTGAAGTGAATCAAAATCTAAAAGCAAAGTTCCCAGAGTTATTTTGCTAGCAGAAACATTGTGCGATTCATAGGCTACAGTTCAACTAGAAGAACCAATTCCATCTGATTAATTATTGAGTCTAGTTGATTGTAGTAGGAGTTTTAATATTGTATCTTTTCAACTTTCATAGAAGCAATTTTAATAGCTACGCATTGTTCAAGTTAGAGTTAACTTGAAGCTTGTAGAAATTAGCTAAGGGCTATTGACTACAAAGGGATTAGAGTTAGTCCTAGGATTACAAAAGAGTTTATTTTGTAAGTCCGTTTGGCTCAGAGTTTTAGTGAAGAGTTTGAGCAAATTCTACTGAGGAGTAGGTCGTGGTTTTTTCACCTTTTGAGCCAGGTGTTTTCCACATAAAAATATCTGTTTATTACTTTACTGTTTTTATTATTCCGCAACAGTAGTAGTTGGAACACCAAGAAGAACCAGGTTCTTCTATTGAGACAACACTCGAAAAATTGGGTACCTCACAGTTAACTTATATAATTGTGTGGTATTGACGTCTAAAACGTCAATTGGTATCAGAGCAGGTTATCCTTGTAAGGCAACACCTTGGAGAATATCAAGATGAGTGCAGCACCTGAAAATTGGGAAGGTCAATCAACTGCAAGGCCACCAATCTTCAATGGCCAGTATTACTCTTGGTGGAAAAACAGGATGAAGGACCACCTGATTGGAGAAGACTATGAACTCTGGGACATAGTCACTGATGGTCCTATAGCTACATGATGAAGACTGCTGAAGGTATAGATATACCAAAGACTAGAGCTGATTGCACTGCTGAGGATTTGAAGAAATGGGAGAAGAATGCAAAGGCCAAAAAGTGGCTAGTGTGTGGACTAGGTCTGACGAGTACAGCAGAATCCAAAGTTGCACCACTACCAAAGAGATCTGGGACACCTTGCAAGTAGCCCATGAAGGAACACCTCAGGTAAAAAGGTCAAGAGGTACTCTATTATACTCTTAGTATGAAAATTTTACTATGAAAGAAGGAGAGACTATCCAAGAGATGTACACAAGGTTCACAACCTTGACTAATGAACTGAAGTATCTTGGAAGAGTCATTCTTGAAGAGGACAGGGTTGAGAAGATCCTAACAAGGGTCTTGCCTATTTCCTGGGAAAGCAAAATCACTGCTATCCAGGAATCCAAAAATATGGCAACCCTGAGATTGGATGAGCTGATTGGAAACCTCACTGCCTATGAACTGAGAAGGAAGACAATGAAGATGGATGGTCCAAAGAAGGAGAGGAGTCTAGCACTAAGAATCACTGAGGGAGAAGATCTGGAGGATGATGAGATGGCCATGATCACCAAAGAATTCAGAAACTTTCTCATGAGGAAGAAGGGCATGTCTAGAAGAGGAATCTACAACAAAGCAAAAGCCCCAAAAAGGCCAACCAACGAGGGATATTATAAATGTGGTAAGACTGACCATCTCATCAAAAACTATCCTCAGTGGGAAGTAGAATGGAAAAATGAGAGATATGAAAGAAGGAACAAGAATAAGGAACAGGGCCAACCCAAGAAAACCACAACAAAGGCTATGGTTGCTGCTTGGGGGGAAAGTTCAGATGAGGAATCAGAAGATGGGGAGACTGAAGATCAGGCGCTCATGGCAATTGGAGAATCTGATGAGGAATCACATGAAGAACCAGAGGTAAGTATCTCCCATCTTAAAAACAAAGTAAAGTTCCTATCTAAGGAAAAACTCTCTGAGTTGCTACTTGATTTCATAGATGATTCTGAGGAAACAACCAAAGAGAAGGATCAACTATCTAAAGAATGTGAAATGCTGAAAGCAAAGTGCATGAACCTAGAAATCAGAGTCAGTGAATTTGAAAAGAAAAACACTGACTTGTTGAACCAGGTTCATCCACTTGAAACTGAGATTCTAGAACTAAAATCTGAAAACTTAAAGCTAAAGCTAGGATCCAGTAAAAAGGTTGTTGATTATTCTCATATCATGTTAGAAGAAAACGTGGGAAAACTAAAAGATAAGATGTATGCCAAGGATGAACAGATAAGAACTCTTAACGAAGAACTTGGCAAAGTCAAACATGAATTAGATCGAACTTGTAAATGGAATAAATCCTCTGATGCCCTGATATGGCTTCAAGAGAATCATAGTAGCAACAGGAGAGGGATTGGCTTTGGAAGTCAATTGCCCAAGTGGGATCCCAAAAGCAAGTATCTCACTCTCCCTGAGAATAAAATCTGCACCCATTGTGATAAGACTGGGCACTACAAATATTAGTGTACTGCAAAAGAGCAGGCCAGTCGAAGAAATGAGAGGTTTGTAAAAAGGAAAAACTGGCTACCAAATTGGGCCAAGAAAAATTTGATTCATCCATTCTCTCATAGAAAAGGACCCAAACTAGTTTGGGTTCTTAAAACTAACCCCTGATTCTTTTGTAGGTTCAAGTGAGAGGAGGCAGCCAAATTTGGTATTTGGATAGTGGCTGCTCAAAGCATATGACTAGGAACATGGAACAGTTCCTTTCACTTGAAAGTCTCAAAGGAGGAAATGTCTCCTTTGGAAACGGAAAGAAAGGTGAAATCATTGGGGTTGGTAAGGTAGGTAAGGATGACACACGATCCATTGATATGTATCTAATAGATGGATTGAAATATAGCCTGATCAGTGTATCACAACTGTGTGACAGAGGTAACCTGGTTGCTTTTACTTCCACAAAATGTTTTGTGATTAACCTGCTTATTGACAAAATTGTTTTGTAGGGAAAAAGAATGAATAACAGCTATGTCATAGAGTTGTCCACACTATCTAAAAATGAACTCACTTGCCTAAGTGTGTTGGACAGTGATCCCCTCCTATGGCACAAACGACTTGGTCATGCGAGTCTAACTCAGCTTAACAAACTAGTCTCTAAGGACTTAGTGGTAAGACTTCCTAACATTAAGTTCAAGGAGGAAAAGGTTTGTGAGGCATGTGCCAGGGATAAGCAGGTAAGGTCCTCTTTCAAAAGTAAGAAAATAGTCAGTACCACCAGGACGTTGGAACTGGTCATATGGATCTAGGTGGTCCTATGAGAATTCTGAGTAGAGGTGGTAAGAGATATGTGATGGTGCTAGTTGATGATTATTAAAGGTTCACTTGGACCTTATTCCTAGCATCTAAGGATGAAGTATTTGATATGTTCACCTTATTTGTCAAGAAAACTCAAAATCAATTAGGACATCAACTAGCATCAATAAGATCTGACCATGGTACTGAATTTGAGAATGCTAAGTTTGCTGAGTTCTGTGATGAACATGGTGTTAATCATAACTTTTCTGCTCCTAGAACCCCAGAGCAAAATGGGGTTGTTGAAAGGAAAAACAGCCTCTTGAAGACATGGCAAGAACCATGCTTATATCTAGCAAACTACCTCACAGCTTCTGGCTGAAGCAATAAACACTGCTTCTTACATAATCAATAGATGCATGACCAGACCTCTGGTAGAGAAAACTCCCTATGAATTAATTAAAGGGAGAAAGCCCAACATATCCCACTTTAGGGCTTTTGGATGCAAGTATTTTGT